>JAGDQP010000619.1:63966-151634 GCA_022664845.1 Lepisma saccharinum | reverse complement strand
GTCCGATGAACAATGAAACTTATAGAGCAAAGAAGTTTGAGTAATGTGGAAATCTATTTTTATTTTAGTGCAAAATTATCTTCGTACAACAAGATGTTAAACATTTTAAAAGCAGAATATTACTTGTACTTTTAGACTTCAGCAGCTAATGCTGTGAAACTTTAGCGCCCGCTCTGTCCGTCTGTCGACAACTTTCAACTCAGAAACTACTAGGGTTGGAAAGGTGATTGAGGTGTCGTTGAAAAGGTCTCGGTGAGACTAGCTCAAACCCGTATCATTTATCCAGATTACAGGAGGAGTGCCAGAGACAGGGGCGTTGCCACATATGGGGTCACTTTATGGCTAGTAAGATGTTTGAGATGGCGTTCAAAAGGTCTCGGCAACACGAGTTAAAACCCGTATCACTCATCCAGATCGCAGGGGCGGTTTCAGAGATCGGGTAGGTCCCTGAGATAGCGGGCCCAATTTATATCTTTGGAACAAGTCTCAGCTAGGAAGGTGTTTGAGGCGCCGTTGGAAAGGTCTAGGCAAGACGTGTTCAAACTTCAAACCCTTATCGTTCATCCAGATTGCGGGGTCGGTTGCCAAGTTTTGGAGTTATTTTAAACTTTGAAATTACTAGGGCTAGAAAAGTGGTTGAGGTGACGTTGGCAAGGTTCCGATAAGGCGAATTCGAACCCGAATCATTTCTTCAGATTGCAGGGGCGGTTCCCGAGATTCTGGGGAATTTTAACTTTGGAACGACTGGGCTAGGAAGGTAGTTGATATGTCGTTGAAAAAGTCTTAGCAAGAGTTTAAACCCATATCATTCATCTAGTTTGCACGGGAGGATTCGGGGTTTAACAGGCGGGAATTAGCAACTTTGAAAGTACTAGAGCTAAGAAAGTGGTTGAGGTATTGTTGGGAAGGTCTCGGCAACACGAATTCAAACCCGAATCATTTCTCCAGCAAAGGCGGTTCCCAAGATTGGGGGGGATTTTCAACTTTGGAACGACTGGGATATGAAAGTAGTTTATGTGTCTGAAAAGGTCTCGCCACAATTTTTCGAACGCAACATTGATCATATAAAGGGGATGCTCGCTGCTGAAACCTGGCGGTGGCTTATATGCACAGTCCCCGACTCGACTCCGCCTCGCTTGTTATAAATTTGATTTCACTTAAAAACACCGTAGAACTTTGACCGTGAACTCTAGAATTTTGACATTAACACTCAAGAATTTTAGTGATTTGTACTCAAGAATGAAGCTAATGTCTACTCAAGATCCAGGGTCTCTACTTATTTTTTATTTTCTATTAGTATACTAACTAAGCATTTGACTGAAAATCGGCCAATTCTTAAATGCCATTATAGTATATGAGGATGTAAAATTTCCAACTTTCTGTATTTTACCGAAAAATTCAAGGTCTGCAAACAAATAAACTCTCTTATCGTTTCTCTTCTTCGTTAATCAGTCAAACCAAGCTAAACTTCAACTTAGGCTCTGGTCGACTTGTTCCCACGTCTTTTTTCGTATTTTATCACGGCCTGAGCCAAAGTTGCCTAAATGTCAATGATAAAATTGATGCAAATAACATTAAAAAATGTGAAATGAAGAAGTGCATTAGCGAGAGACGAACAATGCTGGAGACAATCAAGAAGAGAAAGAGAAATTGATTAGGACATTGACTGCGCAGAGATTCTATACTAAGGTATGGCTGAGAAAAAGAATAATCCAACTGCTTGACAATGTCAAGAAAGATAAATCGTATCTTGAGATGAAAATGAAAGAGCAAGATCAGGATAAATGGAGAGGGCTTAGCTTGCCTTGAAGGACCTGCCGATTCCGGCAGAACACTAATTATGATGATATTAGTTTAATGTAAATAATTGTGTTCTTGCAACTTAAAGTACTCCAAGTTGTTTAGAATCAAGTCTTTTTTTAAGCCCTGGAGGTAGTGAGAAAGGGACATTTGTCCCGGAAAGCAACTGGTTGGGACTGCGAGGATCTCGATTTCGCTATTGAATGGGGTGGATCACTGTTATACAGAATCTTTCAGTTCCACAGAGGAAATAGATTCCTTGTTAAGTATGAGAGTTAGTGTATATTTGCTACAATCTAATACATCGTTTTTTCTTTCCATGTAAGACGAAAACTGGCATTGAATAAAATGTATTCGTCTTTTTTTTTCAAAAGTTGAGCAACATGTACCACGCGCGATGCTTTCTATAATTTATTCTCTCCTTGAATGCATTATCACTTTCGATTACAATTTGAACACTTTTTGTACTATTTCTGACCGAAGTTAGAGTGTATAGGTTTGGTCGCCTAAAACACAAGTTAAAAACTTGGCGAGAGCGAGAATAAAACACATATGCTATGCTTGTGTGGTTGTAGGGCTGGTAGCATATTGCTTTCACCAACCAAGCTACGAAGAACATTTTTCACTTTCATCACTGTGTACAGATTCATAGAAAATAGGTGATGGAAAAAATTGAATGTCCGAAAGTTGCACAATCTCGCAACACACGTGGCAAGCACAGAATATGGAATGTTGAATATAGGCACTGTACTATTAACATTGTGTATTTTATACAAGTATTTCAAAAATTGTCCAGAGAAACGAAGTGCGCACGGGCGTATGCAGTATGCACGCGACATTTGTCGTTGTGTCGTCGACGACTAATGCTGTCGGGACTCGCGACTTGAGATACTTTTTATGCATGCGACATTTGTCGTTCGTCCAAAAATTTACTTTTCGCAATATCATTTGATATCTTCTCAAAGTGTCTCCAAACATTGCTTTGAGGCATAGTTACTCTCTTTCCAGTCTTCACGCTAATCAAAACAAAGCACTAACCAGTTGCTCCACAAACAGAAATATGGGTATATTTCTTCTATATATATCAGCAGTGACACATTCCTTTGTACTTGGGTTTGTCGCGCTTCAGTTGCTATGTTCTTAGAAACTCGACATTTCTAAATATTTTAGAACACCTTATTTTCGGCATGCACACAATCAGATTAAAAAATGCACGTATTTTCCCAGAAAGTATTTAGAGCCACTTTGTCGGAAGTCACTTACAGTTAGGTTGACACGCTATTGAAGAAAATAGTTTCGAGATTAACAAAAGCTATTTGTTTCCACTTCTCAACGGATGTTCAAGACAATCCGAACTATTTTCTTTTGGCAAGACAATCAATAGCATGTCCTGTTTCTAGGGATAGAGGATTGAAGTCTAGTCTAACAGTTATTTTTATATTTACAATACTTTGCTCTCCGAATGTCCAAACTAAAGGAAAGACATTCAGAGAGTTTTCCTGTCTCATTAGTCATATGGTGGGATGGGTCTAGGATGTTTCGATGCAGGATGTTTTAGTGAAAGCAAGTTTCGGTGCAATAAATTACTGGTGAATGTTGTTTATTGATAAATTAGTAAAATAGGAAAGTTAAAAAATATATAATTAATTAGTTGCTACGTTATTATAACGTTATTAAAGTTTCCCTACACCAGCAATCTGTTCGGTAGTAAATATTTCATTTTGAACGAGTAGATCTACAACAGATTAAGAAAATTGATTAAGCCTCACGAAGGAAACAGGTACTTGTTATAGAAATGTCTTCACATAAATTAATTCTTGATAACATGCTTAATTTTTATCTAATTAAATATGTTCAGAGAGAGAAAGGTGGTTTAAGCACAATATTGCAGTATCATTCAGTCTCCTGTGGAAAGATCAAGGAGTCTAAGAGCCCAATGCCACTCTGTTGCCAATTACCAGACTATTTGAGATGGCATATTTTTTATATTATCTGTTTTTCGTTTTCATACGTTTTCGTATATAACTTTCATAGTTATCAGGCACACAAAACATTATCTTCCGTTATCTTTCTCTTACACTTGGTTAATAGTGTTCTCACAATGAAGGTAAAAGGAAGAAACAACCTTCTAAAAGATATTCAGTTTAGTTATTTTGAACCCCTTCCGGTTGTAAGTAATAAATAGTAGATACCCGCCACCTTCCCTTATGCTTACGTAAAACACATCAAGTTTATTATCGTTATTTCGTAGTAAAAAAAGTACCTAAATCTAGAGTAACAAGTTCTTTTAGCGATCTTACCTAAACATTGCTCTGATCTCCCTCCCCTATTGTCAGAAAAAATAAGCAACGCCTGACCCCCTCCCGACTTGAATGCTTACGTAGTACTTCAACGGCACCTTAAGACAATTCATATCTTTCTCTCGTGAGTAATTGCACGCATACCTGAACATTATATTGCATCAAATCCAGGCATTAATAATAAATATGTATACTACCTAGAGGTTTAGCGCAAGCAGTCTACTTAAAGCAGATGAGACAATGCTGTATAACCATTTTTTTTAAAAAAAATAGCATACGTAACAGTAATAAATAACAGCGATAGGGGCTTTGCGGTTAGGACATGTTAACTTAATATGAATATGCTTGGTAGTGGAACACGCTATAAAATAATATTTGTCTATTTAAGCTTAGGGAATCTATGGCTACGAACACTACCATTTTCTGAATGGTATGCAATGCAAAAACGTTTTTGATCATGAATACCAAATTCAACGGAAACAGCGTTTGCAGTCATTAGAAGATCAGGACTTTGATTTAAAAGCTACTCGTACACTACAGGAAAATTGAAATTGCCATTTTTGATGTTTATACCATTTGTTGCAATTTATTGAAAAAGTACACCACAGATGCGGATACAAGTAAAAGCAACGTTTAAAGATTATATAGAGCGATGGGCAACCGTTACGAATACAAAATTAAAATGCAGATTTAAAAGTGGTAAACAAGTGCATGCAATGGATATGAGTTGTATATTACTTGTTTAAACTGATGGTACCATGTTAGAAACGAAGAATAACCGTTGTTAAACATATGAAAACCTGGCCACCTCCTCCTAATAACACACAGAGGACATTGAAACCCAAGAAAATAATATGCAAACTAGTATTATCGTTTTTCTTTTTAAACTGCAAGCGTGAACATATAAATAAATGTTCCTTAACATACTAATGTTGCCCAACATGGCGTTGATGTTATGGTGAACAGTAAAACTCTAATAAAAAAATAACAAGTTATCGTAAGAAAAAAGTTGGAACAAATAAAGTTCTTATAAAAAAAGTTAGACTAAAAAAAGTTTGAACAAAAATAAGTTTTTGTTAAAAAAAGTTGGAAATAAAGTTTTTATAAACAAAGTTTTTGTAAAAAAAAGTTGGTACAAAATAGTCGGAACAGTTTTGTAAAAAAAGTTTGGTACAAAAAAGTCTTTGTAAAAAAAGTTTTGAATAAAAGTTTTTGTAAAAAAAGTTTGAATAAAAAAAGTTTTTGTAAAAAAACGTAAGAAAATAGTTTGGAGGAAAAAATTTGTAAAAAAGTTTGCAAGAAAAAAATTTTCGTAACAGATTTTGTTCAACTTCGTAAAAGGTCTTTTGGCTTTTTAAAAAGTTGATACAAGAAAACTTGTGCTGTATTGTTTCCGGAAAATGTTTTAGGTACCTAACTGTTTTTCGTTTTTAAGTTCTTTTTCTTAAAAAACAGAAAAAACTGAATGCACATTATAGAATGTATAATTTGGTTTGAAAGAAGACAATTACAACCAAGTTGAACCCTGCATATGAATTTAAATTAGTACATGTTCATAACAGATTCCTCACTAGGAAACACATAAGAGTTTAGAATTTACGGTTTTTTATGTAGTGACATGTCGATTGAACACTAAAGAAAGTAGATAAGAACTCTAGCCATTAGTCCAACAATGACAAAATGTCTAGATTTCCTGCTGAACAGCATTAAGCGCTACACTAAATAAACAGAGACTATGGAATTTTTACTTGACACTAACAGCCAAAGAGAAAATCAATTTACCATCCTACAGTAAAAAATTAAAAGTAGATATACCTACAGGACTTGTTCAAAATAAGAAATTGGATTTCATTAAGATTATTTCACCAAGTCCATTATAAGAAACCTAAAATAATATAGCACATTCTTTTAACCTAACTAATTAAGAATTGAAGGTTAATGTTGGTATTCTTAAAATAAAGGCAAGTTAATACTCCTGGTTTCATTGTCAAAGCAGAGTTTTCTATTTACTATTATAGAAGTATTAATGACTACGCAAGTAATATATATTCAAAAACAGTACTGCGCAGACTTAGTGCGCAAGAAGGTGACCTCATTCATAGGAGTTTAAAGTCTCTGAGTAGCATTTTCTTACTTTAAGTTATATCCTGCCAGACTTCGATCGACTGAAAGGATTAATATGGCTGCTGTAGTGGACTCTAAAATATTATTATTTGTTGGAGATGAAGAAGATCTTACCAGTAGTACATCATGTGAACTAGCTTTAAATAACGCCGAGGAGGAGTTTAATGTTATAGTGCTGGAAGGAGACAACAACATTAGCAGTGATAATTTATGTGACATGGCTTTGGGTATTGCTAGAGCTCACAGAGATGGCTGTTGAACTTGTCATGGAAAGTGTATGTGATTATACATTGAACAGTGCCTGAGTTGGATGTATTTGGGAAGCGTTGAAACGTTATGAAAGTAGTGACTACTTACTGTCAGGGATGCTTTTTACAGTGCGTAAATCCATACACGCATATTTGCAATCGTGAGAACAAGTATTTAGATGTGAAAACGGCCCGTATTTTATGTAAGCCAGCCGTTTTAAAAGAACTTTATAGAATATACAGAGAAACTCATTGTAAAACTAACCTCAACTATCAATGGTTTGTCATCAATATGGAAAATAACGCAGAAATTATAGTTCCCTTCGCAAGAAGTGAATTCCTAAACAAAGACAATTTAATTTTCTAGCATCATTTGTGATTGGCTCTACTTTGAGATGTACTAACCTACCTATAGAAACTAGTGTGCTGTATAACCTTAAGCAGTTATTGAACAGATATACAACAAAAGCTTTGCGTGTATCTCTAAGGAATAGACTTACAAATGGTAATGAGGCGAGTGACAAATATTAAAATTGAACAAGCTGAATTCAAACCAAGTGATAGAAGACAGTTATATAATTTCTTGCTGTAAGTGAAATATGTGCTAAAGAATTTTCCAAGCTAAAGTGTTTTTTCTATTAATATAATGTAACAATGATATGAAAGTGTACAAGTGAACTATAAAAGTTCTTACCGTTTTCAGAACCATATTACATTCAGACATTATTCTAAAAGACATGAAGTGAGATATTGTCTTAGTGAAGTGTAAAAGTATTGTATAGCTTTTTGTTTAACATAAATACAAGGAAAAACATTCCAGGTATTTTTATTTTATACTAAAGATACGATTAATTTCTTCTTATTTAAATCATTTTACTATGTGAGTATGGTAATCACTTATTAATTAAAAGTTTTTATTATTAATAAACAATTTTCCCAGGAAAACATCCTAAAACTGTCTAATTGATTTCAATCACTTTTTTTTAGCAGGACGAGATTTCTAAAATGGGATAACCTTGGTGTAACTTTAATGTTGAATTAATTTACATAAATATTACGTATTTTTAGTATACTTTGGGAAAATAACAAATGGAAAGTATATTTACGTTTGTGTTTTCTTGAATGAAACCTTAGAAACAGTTCATAAGACTAATGTTTTAATTTTGAACATAAAACATACATTTAGGTCAAGAATGTTAGGAGAGCATGAACACCTTTTAATGCTAAGCTTTTGATTACGACCCTGTTTCTTTTAGATATTTTAAGTTGCCATGTCCAAGGTAAACTGAAACCAATTAGTTACGAGCACCTCTGCATTATGATTTGCTACAATAGATCTAATTGTTGTTTTTTCAACCTCATAGAGGGTAATTCGGATAAGTTCGAAGTTTTTTCAGAAATAATGTTAAATTGAAGGTCACAACTAGCATCATACATTATACACTTACTATAATTATACATCCACTGTGGTACATTTATATTCGTCCAAAGAATTTATTATCTTTCTCTGAAATAAAACCATCATAGTCTGGTATCAACTCGGTATAGTAACTTCAGGCTCGTTCTTTACTCTTATCACTTCCAAAGAATCCGTAATAACCCGAATGGAAAATGTTCTGAACACTTGCATAACATTGTAAAATGACTTTTTTCCGTTCCAAAAATAATAGAGGAAATAATGCAGCAACACATCCACATCAGATTTCTCACCTTAGAACCCCCGTCATTTTGTAGTACCATAAGGATCTCCAGCATTTTAGAAGTTTCAGGATCGTTATACCCTGGTATTTTCCTGCATAGCAAGCAAAACAGTGATAGGATTTTCCGTAACTTTAAATGTACTATAATACTTCGTACCGATTGTACACAATAATGAAACAGAATTTACTACCTCTCAATGTGTGTATAAATAGAAAGACTCGCACACTCAGCGATGGATATATGACAAGAGCAAGAACAAAAGCTATCTTATACAGATTTTATGTAAAGGGAACGTGCACGCTGATGCGCTCTGGTGGTAAATAAACAAACTAATGACTTTCAGTAGTTCAATAATAATTCCTAGTACAAGTCACAAACAAAGATCTTTAGAATCATCAATCCCAGAATCTAATGTTCCATTAATTAGGTGAATAGCGAAACAACACTAAACACTTTTATCGCATACACATAGCTTTTTACCATGTAATTATATAATCATGTGCTTTTATATATTACATTTTTTACTCCACCTTGAGAATCAATAAGTATAATGGTTAAAAGAACCAGTCTTTCATCAACATTAGCTTTACAACGATCAACTCAAAACGACTTCTCCCCTTAGGTTACGTTCCCTCACCATAGCCTTTAACAAAGGAGAAAGTGCTACAGTGACATTGCTTGCCCTGCAGCACCTGTCCCTCATTCAACTATTCTTATAGTTGAAAAAAAAAATTGGGTCAGTATTTCGGGTTATCATGTATTTTGTTTTTTCTGTTTACCTGCAGACCTATCTCATCGCACACTTCTACTGTCATTGGTGTTACTTAAAATACCGTGCAATGCTTGAGGATTTGGGAGGAAATGTGTAAATTCTTCTATATATGATTACATTGTAAACCCTTTTGATAAATGGTGACCGGTTTAGAAAGCTGTAATTTATGTACTAAGTTACTAATCCCAAAAACAAATAAAATAAGTGACAGGGAATTTCCTGGGAAATATCGTTTTCGACTGCGAATTTCCTTAATAACCTTAAATTAACTTTAATTTGAAGATTTATATTAGAAAAAATCCAATACGTAATTCCAGGAATTTACCTCTTATGCCATACTATAATAAAACAGCTAGTAAATAATATAAAGAAATTCTATCATATGCTTTTGAATAATCACAAGCTAGGACTCGTGCTTAGTTATCACATCTATTTTCAAAGTACCCTATGTATTCACGGATGTTTGTAAACGCTAACGAAACCGGTATATCTAATCCCAGTCCGAATTGGTTTTCTGATAATAAATCGCTGGACACCTGTTTTAGTCTACTTAAGAAATCTCTGCTTAATATTTTTATATTAACATTTTCTAAAATTATCGGTTTGAAATTGTCTATATTCTCGCCTTGTGTTGTTTTCCTTATAGATATTAATACCCCTTCTAAAAGGCCAGGAGGTATCACCTCTGTTTCGAGCATTTCATTTAGTATGTCTGTGAAGAAAGCAACAAAGGTATGATCAAAGGACGATAAAAGCGTAAATTTAACTATCAGGTCCTGGCGTTCAGGGTTTACCTTTCGAAAGAGCCTCTCTTCTATTTTAATTTGTTTCTGCAAAAATTCTCCGTGTTGATCAGTCAATTCTTGTAGTTCAAAGTTCATAAATTTGTCAGGATCAAATTCATTTATCGGCTTGGAATACAAATCTTTTAAAATATTCTCAAAGTGAACCGGTTGCTGCTTCGCCTTCCTTCATTTGATCTTGCTTATCCCTTAAATGAGAGATACTGTTTTGTTTACCTCTTTGTTCTAATTTAAGGACTGATAAGGAACCTTTTTCTTCTTGTAGTAAGGTCTCCATTTTCGTGCGAATAAAGTGTCCTTTGTATTTTATTTTTGTCAGCTTTACTAAATGAGCTTTAATTTCTTGAATAAAAACATATCGATTAAATGTTCCAGTTCCTTTTAAATGTCTCTTAACAAACTAAAATAATATTCATATTGTGTGTATCTTTCCTGATATTGTTTAAAGGACTCTGTCTTAACTTTACTTGCCCACCAATAATTTAATGTTATTTTGGGATCTTTATGTTTATATAAATAATTCCATTTATTCTGTAAATCTTTGCGAAAGTTTTCGTGTGTTAAAATCAATTCATTTAAACACCATAGTGAGTTATGCCGTGATGTTTGAGATCATGATCTGCGAAATTTAATGGGAACCTCCAATGCCTTGAATATGAATTAATAAATCTGAGGTACAATACTATCTGTAAAGTCTTTTTTTTTTTTTTGAAGTTGCCGTAAAGAAGCTCCCATCCTCAAGTATAGCCCGTTACTGACAAGCATTCTTCGATTCCCTGGAACTTTTTTAATACTAATTTCACCTTTCTTCTGAAGTATGATTTGGTACATTCACGCGAAGTAGTTTTTTTTTACAGAACTTTTTAGTTTTACGATAATTGTAATCACAAGTAGAATTGAATCTAAACCTCGTAGTCTACAGGTTACTGGTTAGGATCGAAGATTCTGGATAAACATTAGATCATCTCTCACACAAAATATGTGTAAAATAAATTTACACACTTGTACACAGCACAAAAAGAATGGTATTTCGCAACTCCCCTGAGTTCATCTCCTTTACTTGGAATCAATTTAGTGCATAACATTTCGTAAAATACCATATGATTAATTTAATACATGCTTCAATTGTTTTGTGCGCCGACTCAATACAGTTATCGACTATACAGCCACTTTGGACGAAAATGACTTTTCTGCATAATTCGATTTCCATTACAGTAACCTTGCTCTTAGGGAACACAGTGCACTCTGTTAACAAACTGTTGAAGTTATAAGTATTACCATAGACTACTTAATGAGACACTTACACATCTTACCAATTTTTGTCTACGCTAAATATGATGGGTTTTTCTTTAAGAACACTACTGGCGGCTACTACTGGAAAGAATCAGCGACTGAAGGAAGTCGCCAGTCACCTAGCGGCAGGATTCAAAATCACGTGCTCCTTAGCAGAGACGAAAATAGCTAGGTGGGTTAAGTGTATCTTATTATTTTGTTTATGGTATCACTCAGAAAGCCTTGAGCAGCAATTGCCTTCGTGGTCTAGTAAAGAAAGCATCAGATCAGTGTGATAGTGGAACCTCGTTCGAAACACGATCAACTTAACTTTTTTTTATATTTTTTGATATGATCACATGAGATCATGTTTGATTAGGTTAGGCGTTGGGTTGTAACAGCTTAAGAAAAGCCGATGTTTTCTATTGACATTTTTGTTTGTTTTAGTATATATTTAATTACGTTTGGGTAACTTCGTTTTATTGTGGAAAATAATATAAGTTTCGTCTATTGGAATACTAAATCTAACTTAAATTTATGTTTTCGAGAAAACAACTTATCGCAACAACGTATGTAATGCGTATGTGAAAATGTTTTGTAAGATGACTTTTGGGTTACAAACCTTTACTTTCAGTACTAAACTATATCTTACCTGTTGTTTTATGCACATAAAGTGTGTAAACAAGTTCTATTGCTGGTTTGCACGTTTTGTCGATACAGCGATTGCACATTATATTTTGATGATGCAGCGAACAACTTCGTGCGAGTTGTCATTTGTTTGGGTAACAACAGTATGGATAGTAGTATTTAGATGGCAGGCTTTTTTGCATGTTGAAATTTAAATAGTAACATACAGATGCTTATCAGAATAATGGAAACACCTGTAGTTGGCAACACGTCAAATGTATGGGTTGGCAGTGGTGTCGTGGCGACCGCAGCGCCGGACTGCTGGTGGTGGTGTGTTAGGTCGGTCTCCATACTACGTCAGGCGTCGTGGAACAGGAGTGTGCAGTGGCTGCAGCAGACGGAGGTAGTGTAAAATGGGAGACCTCTCAGAGTTTCAAAGAGGGCAAATTGTTGGTGCGCGGCTATGTGGAGTGAGTGTAACGGCAGTGGCTAGTGTGTTAGGTGTGTCGCCAGGGACAGTGTCGAAGGTGATGACGGCCTACACAACACACGGGAAAACCACATCGGGGAAGCGGAACAGTGGGCGGAAGAAAAGCATCAGTGACAGGGCACGCCGGGTATTAAAGCGCATTGTCACGCGGAACCGTCGTGCCACTGCGGCGCAAGTGACGGAGGAACTCAATCAGCACCTCCCCCAACCTGTTTCGACAATCACAGTCCGCCGCGAATTACATGACATGAACTTACGGGGTCGTGTTGCACGGGCCAAACCTCTCATCAGGGACCAGAACGCTTTAGCACGCCGCAAATGGTGCCGCGACCATGCAACTTGGACCGTTGACGACTGGAAACGTGTGGTATGGTCGGATGAGTCACCATTCACCCTATTCCAAACCACGGGCCGTGTTTATGTGTGGAGAACGCCCAAAGAAGCGTATGATCTGCAGTGTCTCCGCCCAACTGTGAAACATGGCGGCGGCACGGTGATGCTGTGGGCCGCAATATCATGGTTTTTCATTGGGTCCTGTGGTCACACTTCGCGGACGCATCACTGCCAACGATTATGTCGCAATTTTAGGAGACCACTTGCATCCTATGGTCCGGATGTTGTTCCCGGACAATGACGCCATATTCCAGGATGATTTTGCACCCATTCACACAGCTGGAGTTGTTGCAGCGTGATTTGAGGAACATCGGGATGAAGTTCAACACCTCCCCTGGCCCGCCCAATCCCCAGACCTCAACATAATTGAACATCTGTGGTCCATCTTGGAAACACGACTCCGGCTACGATTTCCACCTCCATCCTCTCTCACAGAACTGGCCGATGCCCTGCACGAGGAATGGTGTAATATTCCACTTGCTACCATTCACGACCTCTATGCCTCCATCCCACGTCGCATCAAGCCTTTTCTGAAGGCGAAAGGTGGCCCGATACCATATTAATCTGGTAAGTTGCACTTTCGTTCAGGTGTTTCCATTATTCTGATAAGCATCTGTATGTAAAATTATGTATTTCATGAATAACTAACTCTATGGCTTATGGAACTCGCAAGTTCATCGCCGTAGTAACAGACGTTCGCCAACTGGGCAATATCAAGTCAATCTTCATCACGAACACCTACTTCTCGAAGATCTCTTCTAATATTGTCCTCCCAACGACGTCTCGGTCTTCTCAATGGCCTCCTTCCATCCGGCCTACCATCCAGGATAGAATATAATCTTCGTTTTTTCCCCATCCGAGCTACATGGCCTGCCCACCTTAGTCGTCGCTATTTCATTATTTTTTACAACATCTGGTGAATCGTACAGTCGGCGGAGTTCTTCATTATGCAGTCTCCTTCACTCTTCAGTCATCTCGTCGCGTTTCAGCACGTATATCTTTCTCAAAACCTTATTTTTAAATACACGTAATTTATATTCATCTGCTAGGGTCGTACTCCAACTTTCGCAACTGTAAAGTATTACCGGCCAAATAACCGTTCTGTATATTTTCAATTTCAATTTCCTTGATATTAATCACGACGTTAGAAGTTTTTGGACTGAATAGAAACATGCGTTCCCCGATACTAAGCGACTTTTTATTTCTTCCGTGACCTCATTTTTGCTTGTTACGTATGCTCCCAAGTATTTAAATTTGTTTACTTTCTCTATGACCTTATCCCTAATTCTTATGTTTTTATTTCCTTCATTCCCTGTGTTTCGGCTTATCATGTATTTTGTTTTATCTATGTTTACCTGTAAACCTATCTCATCGCACGCTTCTACTGACATCGGTGTTGCTTTGTAGTGCATCTATATCGTCCCCTATTAAATCTACATCACCCGCGTATACAAACAGTTGATTCAAACTTTTTTTTTTTTAATTTCAAATTTAGTTTAACACTGAAACAATGCACGGATCGACTTTATTTGGCTTTGGGGGATGAACCACCATCTAATAGAACTGTGTACCGTTGGTTTTCCGAATTCCAGTGTGGTTGCACATTTTTCAGTGATAAATTTCGTGAAGATCGTCCATCCACGTCTGTTGTCAGTAATGTTGATGCCGTGCGTGACATGATTGAGACAGATCGGCATGTGACATACCGTGAGATTCAGGAATCCTTGAACATTGACATGAAAGCAATATATATGATTTTGCATGGTTACCTGGACGTACGGGAGTTTTCAAGCCGCTGGATCCCATACAACTTGACCGAAACTAAAAAACAGCCTCGTGTCAAGTGATGTAAAGTAATGCTAAAAAAATTCAACCGAGGTAAGTCAAATTTGATGTACTACACCGTTACAGGAGACGAAATTTGGATTTATTCCTACGAACCCGAAACTAAACAGTAATCCACTGTATGGGTGTTTCAAAGTGAACAGAAACCAACAAAAGTGGTTCGTTCGAGGAGTGCTGCTAAGCAAATGATTGCTTGTTTCTTTGTTTATACTAGACATGTGAAAACCATAGCTTTAGAAGATCGAAGGACTTTAAATGCTGAGTGGTATACAACAAATTGTTTGTGAGAGGTCATCATTGAATTGCGTAAAACAAACCCAAATCGTCAAATCATTCTTCACCACAACAACGCCAGCTGCCACTCAACACACACATCTGCTGCTTGTTCATCCAGTAAAAATGTCGATACATGACTCACTGTCCGTACTCACCCGATTTATCACTTAATGACTTTTTTTTGTTCCCAAACATTAAAAAGAAGAATAGTGGTGAGCGATTTGTCACCTGAAGCAGCTGTTGATGCATTCCGAACAGCGGTTTCTGAGGTACCAGGCTCCGAGTGGAAAAAATGCTTTCAAAATTGGTTTGAGCGTATGCAAAAGTGTATCGATCTTAAAGGTGAATACTTTCAAAGGTAATAAAGGCATTTTTAGAATTTTACATGTATTTTTTCATATTGATTGCAGAAACTTTTCCAGCAGCCCTCGTATAACAAACATAATTGCAATGTTACGATTTTGAAAATTATTGTAGCAGAGTCGTGTTGATAATTTGTAAAACGCTGAACAAGAACAATCGATAAAATCAAATCTGCTAGTAACAAATTGTCTATTGAGCACCAGACATATCCCTGACACTATCATACGATCTTTCTTGTGTGTATTTCCCACAGTTTGCAACACTGCCTTTTGTGCTTCACATAATTTTGTTTACCATCACTATTAGATACTTATGTAGTGCTATTTGAAAAACTTAACTTTATACGGGATTGGCAACACTGTTACCCTAGCGATCCCACGTTGTAGATATTGAGTGCGGTTTATTGACACACATCATCTACAAACAGATTTTCGCTTTTCTGAATTATTTCTGATTTATCGAGAATATTTCATTATATCCACCACTGTAATAATTTCCTCAAGCTCGAAGTTTGAATCCCCGTATCTCGAAAAAGACGCATTAATCGGACCATATTTACACAGACATTTCCGTCTAATTTGGTTCCTCTTTAGTAAAAATGTAAAAAAACCTTTTATTTTAAGTAAGGTACTGACGATAAACAAATTACATTCTTATAAAATATTTGTGAAAGATCGAAAAAAGGAGCAATCAGGTCTTCATGGAATGACAAACAGAAACAATCAATTCCAATCTTGAACTGAACATTTTTTTTTTCACGTTAAGGAGAATAAGTGAATTATTAAATAATTCTTACATAATATATATTATCGTTATTTAAATAATTACTGCGCTTGCTATATATATGACGTTTTTATTGAAAAATGTTTATAAACATTTTACAATTATTTAAAATATTCTTGTCATTGTTTAGTATTTAGTATGAAATGTTATGTTTTTATTGAACTAACATTCTCTTACATAATTTTGATACATGTTCGTTTCACATAAACAACAACAACAAATCGAAACGACTATAATTTCTGTACCTGCTTGTTTTAACAATAAACAAAATATTTCACAGATATAGAAGTACTAATTTATCATACTTGAACTCCTATCTTGCTCCTCCTTTATGGTCACTCCAGAACGAGACATCAGTTATCAGGTCCCTGATCAAATTGACGAAGTGTTTAGTGATAAAGAAAACCACATTATGTTACTGTACAATAGATGAGAAGAAATCAAATCTAGTACTCCACTCTACAGAAAGTATCACATGTTTAAAAATCGTAGCTGATTTAACAATACCACCTAATACACACTATGGGTGAAAATAAGTTTTCTGCATGTTTCGACTCGCCTTTTTTCAAGGCAGTTCTTCGTTTCTCCAAGAGACAGTGATGTAATATCGATAAGAGTAATACAGCGTATGCCGGACTTCAATATAAATTTAGTGTTTTTCTTCCTCCTATACAATTTACATTCTGCGACTTATTCGGTATTGTGAAATCTGCGACGATATGCAATATGACCTTGCTTATGGTAACAGAACCTACTCTAGCTTCACGGAACCCTTTTCTTTCAATTTGACTTGATATTTTGTACTTTACATAGACATCACAGCTCTTATCAGTTCCGTTAATGATAATAACGAGTAACAATTAATAATAATTATTATTATAACATAAAGAAAAATATTATAGAATATATAAGTAAGAATTATTCATTCTTCTACGTATTTAAATTGAATCATTCAGGATGTGTACTGCGTTAAGAACATCACAGAATATACCGTTATCCCATACTAGTCTGGTAGTGATATTATGAGAAAGTTTGAAAGATAAAAATATTGGTGCCGGATTGGCGGGGATCGAATCTCGGTCTCCCTAATGCCAGGCAGTAGATCTATACACAAGGCATTTGTGCAAAAAGGAATTAACGATTTGTTCGCACTGCATAAACTGAAGACAGAACTACCTAAATTAAATATTTCAATAATAACGTGGAATGCCTCTCCTTCTGAAACTAGAGAAAAGTCTTCGTTTCAACTGAGGATCGAGGAATAAGTAATGTACTAAGATTTTGGTCGAACTGCTAGTTACTTATGGCAACCAATCGGAAACTGGGAGGCCAAGGCTCGACCGATTGATTATTATTTTTTCTTTTATCTTTCAACTTATAGCCATATACAAATTATACGTATAAAAAATAATGAATGTCTAAAGCAATTCTGACATTCTATTACAATATAATAGAAAGAAGCAAAAAGTAATGTATGGAAAAGAAAGACGAAAAATACTACAATATTTGTTACTGTTAACAAATATATCCAGGAGCACTAACCGTGCAACTAACAGTAGCCATAGTTACACTCTCATTAAATTCTGTTCCACCGTGAGTAAATTGACAGCACACATTGCTTTTCTGTAAACGGCGTCAATAGCCAAGATCTCACTTTATTTGTGCATTTTAAACTTAGCGATTTGAACAGTGTCAGGTGTGCTCTACAATATTCCATTCCTTTTCAGGCCGGAATACACTAAACAACGATTTCTTTGCTCGATTCTTAGCCAATCACCTGAGTACAAAAGCCATCTCTGGGACCTCTTCCTCTTCTTTCAGCTCTTTGAAAATTTCCAACGCTTTTGGCAAATTCCAGTTATTATCCTTCAAACATCTACGAAAGGAAAAAGGGAAATATGTGTATGATAAAACAAACACTATGAACATATACTTTTAGATATCTCTCTATATACTGCTACTTATAGATTTTTAAATATAAAAGTATAACTCCAACAAAAGATCAAGATGCCTTTTATAAGGTACTTCTACAATAAATTGGAATAATTTTAAATTGTTACTTAAAAACACACACACAATTTGGCAACGACTCAAAACGCTCACAACCCGTTTAAAAATTGTATTCCATGAAACTCCAATGGAAGGAAAAATTGAAGATCGCTAATAATACGGCAATCACATGGTTTGAGAAGCCCCAAATATTTTCTTATATTATCCAATGAAAAATCTAATTTAACTCTAAATTTCCGTTTCAGCCATGCTAGGAAATCGTTCTGTACGTTCTAAATAGAATCATTTATGTATTTTATATTAGTTTCATATGACATTAGCATTTTCCAGGAGAGATCTAACTAGAACATAATAAAATACTTAAGAGATTATTGAACTTTTGGCAAATCCATTTATACGGCGAAGATTTAGATATTCTACCTGTTAAGTGTAATAAAAAAAAAAAATACTATTCATATCCACACCAAGATCTTTAATCGTAAATTTCATCTCAATCAAGTGATTCCCCAACTTATAAGAAGTAAAAAAAAGATTAATTAGTTTTCCTGGTGAAGGATATACCAATGACTTTAATAAAATTAAACGGTTAAAAAAAAAGACCATTTTAAAACATTATTAAGATCAACTCTAAATTTGCGATCTCTGAGATATGATCTTATCTATTCAACCAAAGTGAGAAACAATTCATAGAAATAAAATTTCTTTATTAACGAATGATGTGGTACTTTATCAAAAACTTTTTGAAAGTCCCAAATACTAGCATCGACTTAACCCCTATTTTGAATTCTGAATTTTTTAGTTTAAAGAACTTTAGGCCCTATTTTGAACTACAGGTTCTAAGGATAGAGATGCCCAATATTAGTTAGTGTAGATCTACTTTGCAAAAACGCACGCCACGTTGATTTGGAGATTCACAAGAGTGGATTCTTCTATAAATATACGTGTAGACGGTTTTTTCAAATATTTTCGGTACAATATTAACCTAGATAGGTTGAAAATACTTTATTTTTTATCTCCATTTTTAGGTATGGAGAGAGTGCAACATCCCTCCAGCTTTTCGGTATATAACATAAATTAATTCTTCAATTACATATTGCTGTTAGAATTGGAGCTGTGACATGATAGCCTTAACAATAAAATTTGGTGTGCCATCTAGTCTACAGGCTTATTTTAGATTAATTATTTAACGGTGTTCAATACATCTGTCAACAATAACAAGAGACAGACTTATATAAACAGAAATAACCCATTAACTGCTGTGATTCTACTTTAACCTAGGGTAACCTCCAATATATATACATATATTGTAGAAGGGTAGGTCCACTCTAAAATAATTTATGATAGTATGTACAGAAATAAATTGTATAAAAGAAATGTTAAATAAAGCAAGGCAACATGTTAGGGACATTGGTAATCAGAAACTAGATCTGATATTTCATGTTGGTGCGTGAATATTGCACCACATTGAATTAGAATTTGACGTCAAACAGCGTTACATACTCAGGCATACATCATGACTGTGTGAGGCCTGATCACAATGAATTGCGAAATTTAATGTTCTAGCATGAATTTCAGCAGATGGTATAAAAACCTATGTAAGGAAGAAGTGAGAGGTCAGTTAGACTTAGGATCTTGTCTTTGATCGGAGCTGTTACTTTGAGATTTCTTCCCTTTGCATAAGGTTAGTGTCAAGGGTGCTTTATTCTTGAGTTGTAAACATGAAATTTGTCACATTCTAGATGTTGATCTAAATCTTATTAGAGTTAAACTTAGATCTCGGTATGTTGCCAATTAAAGTTGAATTGATTAGATTTAATTCTTTCACTAACCCTAACATGCAATTAATTACCTATGCTTTACCAACATAACCGTACTTACATGACACAGCTACGCAAACGTTTAGTTCAGGATGAACCTAAACTCGACTCCGAATACCGACGCAATTTAGACGAATGGAACTGAGGAAAAGCTGCGCCTCACTCTTGTGCTTGACAAGCTAATTGGATGTAACTGAGCACTTCTACAATATATACTGGATATTCTATCAGACGCCATTTTTATGGTATAAGTAAATATTCATCTGTTTGAAAATTTCAATGACGTAAGTACAAAGACTACATTAATGAAGTCTAATCAAATTAATGATTTTCTTTTCATGGCAACTATGTTCAAGGTAGACTGTCTGTAGAATACCCAGTATATACAGGGGGATTCAAAAGTCCAGCACTATAGGACAACTTTGTTATAGAGCGGTGTAGGGCAGTGGAACAAAAAAAGAAATGTGATAAAAATTCATATGGAAAATTCAACTATCATATTTGGGGAATCAGTGTCGTACCGGAAGTACGTGTGAAAGGGGGTGGTCCCTTTTTTTATTACATAGAGAAATTGTAATAAAAAAAATGTCTGTAAACCATCATTGCAAATATCGGCACTCTAATTGGGTTATAAAGCCTATTGTGTTGACAATAAATAAATAAATAATGAGTTTTGGGATTCCGACAATGATAATGACGTGACCTATTGGCATTGTAGAACTTCCTCCAGAACTGGTGGCTGAAATGTTCGATGACGCAGACACAGACGATAACATTATTGCTGATGAAAAAACTGCAGATGTTCCTGGACTTGTTGAAATTCATCGGGCACTCGTGCAAAAGAATGCCATTGAGTGAAACTACCTTTGGTATTCAACAAGTACAGTTAAAGAAAATTTAGCTACACCACCTTCCAAAAAGAAATCAGGTTCGAATTCCAACTGGAAGAAACAAGAATCCAGTTACACGAAAGTTTACTCAAAATCAGAAGCTGTAGAGACAAGGAGAAACGATCTCGTTAGTGAACAAAGATAAAAGCCCAGTGGAGTGTTTATTTATTTCAAATACTGGCCACACAGAAAAACGTCAAATCACTTTCAAATGACTGTATCAAGAAATTTATTGGCATTCTTCTTTTCACTGGATATCATACTGTTCCTCAAAAACAATTATTTTGGTGTGAGGATGAAGACATGGATCTCCAATGCGTGAGAAAATGCATGAGTCAAAATAGGTATCTGGAAATCAAGCAGTCCGTCTAAGCGACAACTCTGAGCTCCAAGGCATTCCAGCAGAAGAAACTTCAAGATTCGGACATTGATTGACAACGAAAACTTTCTGTAATTTCGTGTGTTCTTTGAAAATTTGAGGGTTGAACAAATGGTTCGATATTTCGTACAGCACTATCTCAAGCAATTTATTCGTGGTAGGCCTGTAAGGTTTGGTTTCAAACAGTGGGTGATCTGCTGCTCAAAAACAGGCTATTGTTACCAGATAAAGGTGTATGAAGGCAAGTCAAAAGACATCAAAGCTGACGCAAATGTGGCTGGACTTGGGTCATTTGTTATCCTGAAAATGGTTCCCATTTTAGACACACCAAAGGCTGACAAACACTATTTTGACATTTTTTCACGGATTCTCTCTGATGAAACATTTACAAGATACTGACATCAGAGCAACAGGAACTGTTCGATGCAGCAGAATGAACAAGTGTCCTATTCCAACAGACAAGGAAATCAAGAAAAAAGAACAAGGAACATACGATTACAGATTTGATTTGAAGATGAAATATTAGCTGTCATTTGGAACAACACCAGCTGTGTGAAGCTACTATCCAACCATGATACAATCGAGCCTATTTTACATGTGAAGCGATGGAGTAGGGCTGAAAAGAAAGATCTTCGAGTCCCCCAACCCAAACTTAGAGTATAACAAGTATATGGAAGGAGTGGACAAGGTGGATTGGAACGTCCAAAAAACAGGAGAAAATAAGAGGGGAAAAGTGGTATTTTCCTTTGATTACCAACGCTATTGACGTAGCACTGGTTAACGCTCATGCACTGTATTGTCTCACAAATGGTATAATTCCTCTTTTGCCTTACAGAATGAAGGTTACCAGAGCGTATCTTCTCTTTGTCACCAATATCCGATCCGGAAAAGCGTGAGAGGAAAACTTTTCCTACGTCATCACTCACTCGTGTTCCAGTTGACATAAGAACATCCGGTTATCATTACATCAAACGCACCGACTTGGGCAAAAAGCGGGAGTGTGCAGTTTGTAAGAAGAATGTCCTGCAAAATCCTGAAAAATGTTTGAACTGTAATTTAAAATACATGTCTTTCCTCACTATTCGGATGTACTTGAATAAAGTAAAAAAATATTTAGAAAAAAAAATGACAGGATGTGTTAATAACAATATCTAATTTAAAATTTTCATCACCAGGTAAAATTTTGTTAAGATATATACAGATCTGAAATATTCACCAAAATAAGGAACTAACATTTCTGGTTGTGTAATATTCAGCTCACTAACGTAAATTTCAAAAGTGTTTACAGAGTTGTTCATAGAATTTCGAATTCCAGAAGTATTAAGGTTTATTTGTTAACATCATTTTTACTTCTAATAATATGATACTGTCTTTCCCGTTGAAGCAGGCACTTAAATTTCTACAATAGAATAGAAAATGCTAGATAATCACTACGTTCACTCCTTATATTTCTTATGAGCTTGTTTTTCTTCTTTAAGTTTGTACCATTTCGCAAGAATACCAAACAAATTATTTCATGAAAAGCTACACCTACCGTGCAGTTTAGGAGTCCTCACAATAAAATACACACTAAAATAAATTATTATTAAAGAGTGAAAAGTACGTGACGGGACCGAGGATCGAACCCGGGACCTTTGGGTTACCGTCCCAATGCGCTACCACTGCGCAACTCAGTCGACCCGCTTCCAAATCACACACCTTCCACTCTTGATGTCGATGTTCTCTATCGAAACCACATGGACAGTACCACAACTCCTAGTTGTGCTTGGACTTTTCTGTGTCCCATAATGATGAACATCTCACACGGAAGAAATAATTTCGGGACATAGAATACCGAAATTAAACTATCTATTGGTTCATGGTTTATTGATTTATCTATTGGTTTATTGATCAGGTGGGACCATATGTTCCAAGGATTTATAAGTTTGTGATTCAATATTCTTCTGGGTTGGACCTGTTATTACGATACTTATGAACTTTCAAAATTCAAAAAATTAAATAAACTTTTAGTATTACATTTTGAATAATAATGAATGTCAGATTAAAATTCCATATTAATCCAGTACATCTTTGCAATATTCAATCTCCAATAATTAAAACAACAGTAAAAATAAAATGATCATAATTAACAAGTTTTGAAGAGATGACACTTACATAAATTATGAAAAACAGTTACAGAAGTATTAAGATTCAGATAAATACAAGATACTAACAACTTTTTCTTTTACTATACTAAATTTGTATTCAGACGAATTAATTAATGGACTCTAAATTGGTTCTTCTGTGAGCTTTTAAGTCTCTCTTAATCAATGCTCCATCACATCTACCACAATTCAGATCACTATAGTTCCTACAGGCTCTAAAAGAGTTATACATTACTGGAAAATAATCAACATTATTTAGTTGATTTGTCAACTAAGTTTCCATAATACAAATCAAATCATAACAATTACTAACAACTTATATAAAGAAAACATCACTTTTTGTTCTTACCCCTCTATATTTTGATACAAAATTTTAATACATTATTACTTTTGTCATTACTATCATTCTCGGAAGACTCCAATATTTTTTTTTTAACTCTCGGATGAAAGCGTGTTACAAATAAGGATTTTTTCTACTTAAAACTAGAATTGTTTTAATCTAATCTTGACATTATGACATTTTACGTTGATCTTCTCTCAAATTACTTATTGTGCTATCTATTGTCTATTTGTTATCAGTATTTTTTGTACTTTTTCATTTTCCTACACGTGATTACTATCAAAGAATTACTGGAGTTTTCTCTTTGTGTGAAGATACTCACACATTGATTTTTTTTATGTTGCATTTTCATTTAAGGGATCACTTGATTGAGTTCGTGAATTGTCATAACAGAAGTACCTTCTTGTACTACAGTTCTACATAACAGTTCCAGTATTCCTACTTTTTCCTTTAATAATGCTATCTTCTTTTTAAGACCATTTTAGTTCGTTTTTAATAGTATCAGATAAGCTATGATAAGCCTTGATAAGAATGATTATGTTCTCAGGGTTCAGATTATATTCTTGACCAGCTATCTAAAAATTCCCCCCTGGTTCCTGCGACATATTGGTAGTTCCGTCAGCCGAACTACTTTTTATTATCCTTACGCACCATTCCAATGTCTACATAATCATATAAGATATTAGCTGTTTTCACACATCTTTGAACTGGGGACTGTTCATACTTAGTTGGTATAATAATACAAAAAAAGGACGTTATTCAGTGCTTAATGTGGGAAATAGTTTAAGAAATAAGAACTTCTAATCTGAAAGAAGGAATACTTACTTTAACACCCACGGTCGTTTTAAATTGGACAGTTGAGCTAAAGTTTCTACCATTACAAACTTGGTAAAACTATACAACGCCTCTTCTGGAATAATAGCGGATATACTTAGAGGTTCTGAATCATCATCATCATCTCGTGTTTGAAATGAACTCTGCGAGAGAAAGAAAAAAAGACAGAAATTACCTTAGTTTAAAGAATACGAAAAAAAAAAAAAATCAAGCAACTAAATCAATCAAATGCAATTTGATAAAAAAAAATCACAGCGTTCCCTTACACTGTATAAAATTACACCTGCCTGAAAAAGAAATGTACTAATATACACACGCGCACAAAATTAGTGTAGGAGGAACGTACTTAACACTAATGGTAATATTCAGCCGTTTCGCTCGAACCAGTTGTTAACATTTTGATTTCGCCGAACCGGTTGTTAACATTGGTTGGTTCGCCGAACCGGTTATTAAATGAATCGAACAAACGTTTCGATTCATTCACTACTTGTAAGCTAGGCTAAAACACTCATAGGGGCGCAAGAATCCGTGTACGGATTATGAATTTTCAGCTAGAGTCGCAAAGGCTGTTTGGAAAGCCTATCTGGCCCTATATTTTCATTTTGGAAATAGGAAAGAAATAAGGATGTTGTCCAGATTTAGAGAATATAAACTTTTTATACGATCGCCTTAATGATTGACATTTTAGACGAGCTGTCGCTTTTCTTATCTCTTGAAAACAAGCTCAGTAGAATGCCTGCGACGGTTTTCTATTTAATGAATGAAATTAAGGCAAGTACGACGCTGTGATCGATGAAATTAACTTCTAACACCTTCAGGATATTCTACTGTGAAAGAACGAAAACTTCGTGAAAGAAATGTAACATACTTTTCAATACCCTAACTTCAAATGAAATAAGACAAATTACTATATTTGAAACATAAACCAAACAAAATATTTGCATACTTCCCCCATTTTTCCTTTTTCATGTTCTTAGCTCACTGAAAATCAAGGAATAATAAAGAACTGCATCAATAGTCACAGTTTTAAAGGACAGTTCTAAACAAAGGACAAGTCGACACACTGATACACAAACATTTGTTATGCGCACGGACCTTCGAATGCTAGCATATAATAAGCAACAGGCCGTCCTGCAAGTGTAATCTCGAAGCATTTCGAACGTTAAAAAAAAACAAAAAAAAAAACACTAGTGTATGGTTGTGTCCTGGCTATTTTGTGAATACCTGTATTGTTAGTAGTAGTAGTAGGAGAAGTGATAGGAACGATAATGATATCTGAAGATGAAAATATATCCGGAATACGAAGTTCTTCCGCTGTCATTGGCTTTACTAGAAATGTTTTTCTCATTTTCTTTTTATTATTATTATTATTATACCAGCCACTTTTGCTTCCTTCAATACTTTTAACCGTATAAAAACGATAAATGACAGAAAAGAACAGAACAGACGAAGGATAATTAAAGAAAAGGAAATCAACTGGGGTAGATTGATTCCAGTTGGTGTACCTCAAGGTTGCCAAACCAGTGCCACTAGTGAGCTCCCACGAGAGGTGAAAAAAAAAAGTAAATAATTTTGAAAAAGAAGCAATTTATCTGTTCATCATCGCAAAAAAATTCTTGACCACATGGCCAATTTCTCGACTTTTTCTTGACTTCTTAACCTAATTGTTCCTTTCTTGACTTTTTCACGATTCTCTTGATTTTCTTGACTGGAACCAAGGTTGCCGTAAAGAAGGTCTTTTGTGTAAAATAAATCAACGTTTATGCTATTAAATTTATGGGCTGGGCAAGCATTTAGAGTAAGGCTTAAGTCCGTCAGAAGGCTGAGAGATGTCAATCCGGAAGCACCTTGAAACAAAACGGGTGGGTAACGTAAAGTCAGCATTCTACGGTAACACTCCAGTACTTTCCTGGCTGGTGAGATTGAGACAATCCCCTATAAATTTCAGTTAGTATGCCCGGCGTGAGCAGGACTATAATCAGCAGCGGCCCCAATTGCTGATCCAAAGTCATCTTCCCCACTAGGCCACAGGGTCTCTCTGTAAATCCCTCTATGTTAGCAATAAAACTAAAATATCTCCTTAGCTTCTAAAAGCAAACAATTATAAGATATGTGGCATTAGAATTATTATTATATTTACTTTTATTGAAATAAATTCACTATTATCTACGAAAGTTTAGTTTACCTGATATTGTTCCTCCGTTGCATTTGTTAGAAGCAGCATATCATTACAGATAAGAAATTCACTTCCTTTTGGTACGACTACAAATGTTCTTTTAAACGAAACAAGAGACGCAGCAGGCACACCTTGCTCTTGGAAAACACCACTCACCGAAATCAATACAAAGAACTTCTGCAAGGAAAAGTTAAAACAATGATCTATACTAGCTATAGGAACTCCATAATTCATCTTAATAGCTAAGATGATATTCTTTGCGTGTGTCTTTCCGATGACAGATGTGTGTTTTACTTTGAAAACGTTCAAGCAATTATTATATTTCTACAACTTAGAGCCTGGTGTACTTGGAAAAAAAAAAGTACGGTCTCTCTCGCTATTACAAATATCTTCAGATAGGATACTACCTTATTTTATATGATAAAATAATATTAAAGAAGGAGACTTACGAGTGCCGAAAATACCAACAGGTTCACTATCACTACTCACACAATTAAAAAAGATAGCCAGCTTTCGTCAAATATGTGGTCATGGTATAGAGTAGAAAAGAAATACAGGGGAATGGATAGTCTGTCATATGAAAATTCGGTAACAGAGTGGACAGGTTATCAACGTGGGTGACTTAATAAGTAGCAGCAAAATACACATGAAGATATGACAGGAGTGAGGGGAGAGAGAGATAATAAGGAGTCGTAAGAGGCTCGCTTAAGGAGACACGAGAATAAAGAAAACAGGGCAATAGTGAAATAACAATAAATGAATAATAGGATAAAATCAAATAAGCATAAAAAGAAACGGGTAGACTAAGTGAAGGAATCAAGGAAAGAAAAAAGGTAAGAATGAAATACTACTCCAGAAAAAGAAGAAAACGAGCTAGTGCACGGGCAATTTACAAGCAGTTTAGGCCAAGTTCATGATTGGCGGAGAGAATAGAAATATATGTCTGTTCCGATCACTTAACTGTGGCAAGTGATTGAGGATTAAGATTTTTTAGGATATTGACATGGAAAGTATGGTCGAAAGTACAGTCGTGATATGAAGTGATCTGGGATATTGGGAGATGAGGTAGTTGTGATTTGGAGATGCAACGATGCTTGTTGTTGCGAATGGTTAGTGGTGTCGGGGTCTCAAGGTAGAAAGCGGGACAGAAATTACAGCGTAGAAGACAAAATAAAATTGGAGGAAATGCAGCTGCCAGTGTCGGAACAAGTACAACTTATGAGTGATGCGATGCCTAATGTCAGACTGGGGTATTGTATCACCTCATTTTGCATTTACCAGGTTTCTGGGGAAAGTATGGGTCCAGTTCTGATCCCGATCGTGTTTCTATTCGAGGGTCCGCGACAGACTATTCTGGAGCATGAGGGAAAGCCATTTCAGTCTCAGGTGACGCAGTCAGGATGGGATGCGCTTGTTTAAGGAATCTTCGGAGAACCAAAAGCTGGGATGGTATTGCGGGAGAAGACTGAGCGGAGGGAGTTTCGCGGGAAAGGGTATCCACGGTCGGTAAGAGTTAAGAGAGTACAGAAATAATCTTGAAAAGGATTGTCAGATGAGCGTGCATTTAAGGATGATTTCGAATTATTTTAATTAATTAATTACAATTAACTGAATTATTTTGTCGTATATCTAATGATTGAATATTGTATTGTCATCGGAAGCAAGCAAGTTTACAAAATTTCAAAGCAATCGGATGATGGGAAGTGAGTTTAAAATCGATTGCAAAAATTTGTACCGAACAGACAAGAAAGAGAGTTAATAAAAACGTGTTAAAATAAAGAGAACGAAAAAAAATGACAAACTGTTACGGCATCTAGCAGCCATTCTGGATTCAGAGCTTTATTTAAATTTTCAAATCAGGAGGTTCAGACTGAAATTAAGGGAAGGGTGTGCGTTTTTATCCAGGTAATATCTTACTTTCTTTCTCTCTCGTTTTTTTCCGCAACGAAATTATATACTTGAAGAGTTCTCGGGTTGAAAGTAGGTGAATAACTTTCAATGCATTTACTATATACTTCAACGTTTCGAAAATGGTCCGCAATTGCAGTCAATGAAGTATATTTCTTTACTCGTGAATTAAATTATAATTACCTTCCATGCACACTGAAAAATATTCTTAATCAAGTGTATACTTACAGTACAATTCAGAAGATCAATTGAGAGATTTGATCTGATATGTTTAGTCTTTGGCAATTGGCGCAGTATGTTAATAATTTTTGTGTTTCCTTTGCGAAGTAAATTCGATTTACTTTTCATATCATTCTCAGACTTCTCCAGTAAGTTTCTATTCATTGCCTTGTACACAGGAAGCCTGAAAATGAGAAAGCAGTGGTAGTTCTCACTAAATTTGTGCTGAAAGTACTGCGCACAAAACTTTAGTGTTATAATATTTAACTAGCGGAATAAACCCATGTAAAGCTGTCATGTACCTACACAGATGTCACGAAACATCTCAATGTTAGAAACAAGCAGTATATATTTTAAGATGTGCATGCAGCGTGTCTACCATTTGGGAAAAACACAATTTTTCGACTTGTCCAGGTTTTTCAGACCAAAATACAAATTTCCAGTCTTGATTTCCCTACCAACTGAATTGATCACTATAGGTTCATGAACGTTACGGTATATTGGTTCAACACCCAGGAGCTTGTAAAGACTCCTGTTATATACACTGAAATTTAGGACATATATATGTACGTATAATTAATTGCGTGGAGTAACAGATGGCCTTCGTTCTTCCCTTACAACTGCCCGATCCACCCACATATTCTGACTGTTGTATACATGTACAAAAATAACATAACTACATTACCTTTTGCATTAACGTTTTAATCTACTCATCCCACTTTTTTTTCACGCTATTTCGCCATTTTTTGTTTTAAATTGAAGTAAAAAACGTAATATGGATATTAAAAGTTCGATATGAATATCACCAAGAAATCTATAAAATACTTTTATCACAACCTCATTAGGAACAGTCTCAATCACCATCAGGCAAGAGAATTATCAAGGAATGAATGTTTTGCCTTCAATTATTAAAGTTCTAAAAACTTAAAAACTAGTTCGTAAAGGACGTGGAACATCATATGGAAAATCACTACAAGAATAAATATTCACATTCATTTATATAAAGACAACCAGACTACCTTTCTCTTTAACGTTTTAATCTGTTCATCCACTTCTACAAGTTCTCTCACAGATTCTTTCCTTGATTTTTGACTTTTATTTAGTGCTTCCGATTCTAAAACTGTTATCTTTCAATCGTTACTTCACAACTTCTGATAAATCATTTTGTCTCACTATTTCCTTCTACTTGAAAACTTGGTTTTGGCATTCCTAACTTTATGGATTTTTTTTCCAAATTAGTCCTTTTTTAGTTTCTCGAAAGTTCTTAATGACATCATGTACACGTCGTTGTGCAGCTAAAGATTCCTCATATACATGTCAACAAAGAACTGATCATTTACGGGGAAGCTGTCCACGTTCGACAGAAGCATTTCCAAGCGACATTAAGATCTTTCGTAGAAACGCAGAGAAGTAATCGTTGTTACAGTCTCCTCGCACGGTCCATGTGATCCAGACGATCAATGTTTACGTTGAACTGTTGCGTTCTTCCAGAAACTGAATCTTTACCACAAAAATCAGTGTAAGATCACTGAACGGCTTCAACAGAGCCAGAAAAAGTGGTTCTTTTCATCTAAAACTACTAATGTAACATTTATTTCATCCTCACAAACTTTCTTATCCAAAACTAATGATGAAGATAGACACGCAGCACCATAACTAAGTCACCATTTCAACAGCAATTTGAAACAGTTTTTTTTTTTTTTTCACGACCATTTTAGGATCCTCACTTCACGAAAAACGTATCATCTGAAGATCAGACAATTTCAAACATCAAGCACAGGTACTTCACATGGGCGGTTCATGATACAACGAAATCGCTTACCTTGCAAACTTTCGTTGATATCACTTTTGGTGCAATTAAAACATACTCCGAGCTTTCGGATTCGTGTCAAATCAATTTTCAACGAACAATGTTTCGTAATAAATGAAAGGTATAATACGAGAATGGAGACAACCAAAATGTTACTATCTGCTTCCTTTTTTAGCATCGTCCATTGTTGTTCTTCCTGATTGAACTGAATTTCTAATTATGGTCTTCAGGCATCTAAGGCTCAGGCCGCGATAGGTTGGAGGAGATGGTGGAAGGTTGACGGACAGAGCCTATTCTGTACGTATCATCCCGGCATTTGCCTGGTGTGACTAAGGACAAACCTGTCAGGATGGTCGGCCGCTGGGATTGAACCCACGACCTCCCGAAGCTGAGCCAACGCTCTACCACTGTTGCTGTGGTGTGGAACGTCAAGTGTACATTTCTTTGTTGTAGTTCTTGTGTATGTTAATTTACGTACTTTGACAACTTGTGAATGGTGACATGTATGTTCATTTCCCATAATATATATATATGTTTGAAGGAATCTATGTTTAGCTGCTGATCATTGTATTTTGTGCTGAAATATGCAATGTTTAATTCGAGAGCAAGCATTTATCTTTAAAATAATTGAATCACCTTTTATATGTAGTGTATTTATTCGTTGATAACAAATGCCCTGCATCCGTATCGACACTAAAGTTCGTGGTATTAATGATGTATGTTGGTTGAGGCTTCATTAATTAATTATAGTAATTATTATCGACACTTCTACGACGGACCTGTTCTCTTTTGCTACTATAGTATATTGATCACCGAATAGCTTTAGTACAGATTCCTTGGAATTTAGATATTCCCGTGAATTTGAATTTTATATTAAGTTCTTTAAGCAACTTTGACTGTGGCCAGTTGGATAATGGAGAATTGGTGAAATGAAAAAAAGTGGAAGAAAAAAAGCCTACGTGGCACCACACGGAATTGAACCGAACACCCTACGCACAAGAGATAAGAAGCACTCTACCACTGAGCCATCGCGGCTCCATACTCCCACTGAGTTGTCTTACGTAACATCATCTTACTAATCAAAGTTAATACTACGTGAGATATTCAGATCCTCATTGAACGCTGTTATTAGCAATACAACTCATACTTATTACAGTTGTATGGAACCAGTGTTGTAAAATTGAAGGAGGAAATATGACGTTACTTTGGCTCTGCATTGCACTTCTGAAATTAAAGTCTTTTAAAAATGAAATTCACCCTTTATTGAACAAACCTGTGTTCAATATGCCTGATATAGCCCCTTGAAGCAATAGAAGGAAAGATTTTATATATATATATATATATATATACCAAATGTGAATTAGTTATCTATTGTGTAATTGAAAAGAAAGAAGAAAAAAAGAGGGTTTACAATTGTTTTATTAGTTACTTGCTGGAAGTTGCGAAAGATGCTCGGTAGATGTCTCTGCTTTTGTTAATGGAATTTCGAACTGAGCAACTTTTTTTTATATAGAATTGAATTGTTGAATAATGATCGAAAAACAAACGAAAAGAATTGTTATACGAGGATTCGAATATTTCAAAGCTTTATGTGCAACAAATGGTTAAGCAACCTTATGTAAATAATCTTTAGTGGAAACTTGATGTAGAGAGAAATTTATATTTAAAGCCTCTATTGAATAAATACCTTTCTTTTGACGCCATCGACGTTTAATTTGATAGTTAGATGTGTTGGAGCATTTGCTCGTGGTCACTTTGGCTGCTTTAAGGCGCCATGGTGATTATAGGCAAATAACCCTCTACAAATTCTGGTGTAGCCCACACTACGGTGTAGACTTGGGGCATGCTATGTTAGATAGTGATCGTTCATTCTATAGTACATCAAAGGTAACCTACAAAACGACCCGTGAGATTAGCCGTGGAAAAGATAGAAGAAATTAGCCGCGCAGCATCAATAAGAGATGGATTATATGGACTTTCAAGGAACTCCAAGGACTAGAAGTAAATCAAGAGGAAATATGATCAAAGACTTCACTGGAACAGAAGGTTCTATTACATGCTTATATACAAATCTGGGCATTTATATTTTACTTGGTATAGGCACGACTATAGATGAAAAGAAAGGGAAAGATGGATCATATCTATAGAAATCCTAGCGAGGCGACTGCAAAGACAATTTGAACTAATTCATGAAAACTTCGGTAGATTGCAGTAATTTTATTCCAGTAGACGGTAGTATACTTTACAGGATCTATGGCAGGTGACAGCTGAAACACAGATCCTCTCCTGGTATCCTGGCCAGTTCGTTAGTGTCCCTGTAGGAAATATTTAACTTGTATGATTTCAAATCGAGTAAATTTTCGGAAAAATATTTTTAAACTCATTTAAGGAAATAACAATAATTTCAATAGTATGACCTGATTTCTCGACGTGTAAAAGGTTTCTCTTTTATTTTGCCGAAACATTCATGTTTATCGAGATACAGGCCTGGTAAATTCTGATAGCAAATTTTTAAGAAATCAAGTAATGATGCCGATAATATACACGTGTATTTAATATTACTGTATATATGTACCGTGTCTTAAAATGCGTTATTCGACCTGCCTGATACGTTTACAGATAGCCCGACTGATTTTCAAGTTTTACCATCGGCGCTCGACATCCTTTAATACTTTACATTGATCGTCTCCTGCTAAGCGTCAAATCGATCATTATATAGGGTGGGGTACGGGCCATCATTTTCAAGTTGATGGCACTTGTGACAAATCATGGTCAGGATATCTACACCATCGTTTTGTATGTGTCTTAATTCGTTTCGAATAAATTTATAGAAACGTTTCGTAATGATGATGTTGACTGTTCAACACTACGTATCTGTTGCTGAGTGTTTTCTAATATGTGCCTTTGTTGTGTACGCTCAGCAGTCATTCCGACAATAGTTTAATGAAAGCGAGCTCCAACTCGAAAACCGATTCTATTGTAGGATGGTTCGTATGATACAGGTTCAGTTGTGATGTAAAAAAGGTCAGGGACATCAAAAACTGTGCGCACCCCCGAGAAGAACAATGAAGATATCAGAACACACGATCTCTGAAAACCACAAACAGCTTTATGCCCGTATCCTTTATCTAGAATTCCAGATCTTTCTGTTCAGCCACGCAAAATACAAGTAATGGAGACCAATAATTAAGTTGATAAACAACCACTTGTAATTTTGTAAAGAAATGCAGGAATTAATCGAGGAAAGTCGGAGGCATGGGCTATCTCATGGAAAAGGTAGGTATACCTCCAGTGGTTCTGAAACTCTGCTCCGGATCCCTTTTCAAGCAAAGATAACCATGCGAAGCCCCAACAATTTTGCCATGCCCGCTTATACGTACAGAACAAAACTTTCTTTATATAGCAATGGCAAGTATTCGTAAGAAAAACAGATAGTTACCGACCTCAATATGATAATCGCAGTTGTTTCCTGTTCTTGCCAAATTGTATCATTATGCCAAAAATTGTTATGTGGGTTGGTTGTTTTTACAACTGTCGCTTGAGGGGTGACATTCCTCGGTGATCTCTTATCCTGGGTATGGGTAGGGAATATAGTGGCCAGTTTTAGTCTAGATATTATACCGGTATTCGCCTAGTGAAACGTAATGCCAACAGCAGACTCAAATTTGCATGCCACCATAGTGTAAACTGAAGTCCGCGATTGTAACCACTAGAACGCGCGGACTGGGTCGAAGTTTCTTCGAATTCGTCATTATGGGGCAGAGTTACAGTTTTAAGTCTAGCTTTGCATCCAGCATGTTCTGATACACAGAAGTAAGTCGCATAGGCAATATAAAAAGTAAAATTTGAAGAAGGAAGGAAATTAGTATTTACGCTACTTCCTGAGAGAACTGACGTGACGTACATGTGTGAACAATGAAAATTCACTATATATTTCGAGGGAGTTTCTCATCTGCAGTAGTGTTACTGTATAGAGTGGAAGTATCACTGAGTCACACGTTCTCTACCAGTTGTTCTACATGTGACTCAGTGATAAAATAAAGTACGATTTATGATAATAGTTTAGAGAGAACTTCAAAGCCATTGCACTAAAATATGTATATAGACTACAACTTACCCCGGGAAACATTCTGATGTTAACGAAAACGTCGCATCTTTTAAGTACAAGTCCACTAGCATGTATCTGTGCAGGGAATCATACACTGAAAAGTAATGTTCAATAAATTTGTCCACAAAATTGAACATATCAGGATCATTTGTGCCAAGGAAATTTTTCCTTGAAATAGGAAAATATTCACTTTCTACCGCACCATCAGTTCTAGGTGCAACAAGCAATTCTTGACTATTTACATTATGAACAGTTTCTATTGGTTGTGAACTTGGACGCATTTCTTGGCATTCGTTTCCCTCAACATTTGCCGTTGCGTCGGTTGGAGGTTTCACAATATTGTCTACCGCATCCGCTGATGACACTATGTTTTCACTGATGGAACTACATCCTAAACTCCATGTAAAATTCGAAGGCGATGACGCTTTCACAGGGTTAACTACTTTCCTATTTACCAGTACCTGAATGTCCATCCCTGTCTGTTGTGAACCCGGATACACCTCTTGAGATGTTTCAATCTCCATCACTTCCACTATATTGCTAGCTATTTCAGAATTTACATCTAACACACTAGGTGGCTCAATTGTACTTTTAGGGTCAGGACTAATTATAGTAATTTCTTCCGATTGCAAGGTTGAATACTGTGTTGCAGGTTCCTCAACTGTTGTATCAGAATTCTCACCTAACACACTCGACGGCCTAAGAGTACTTTTGGGGTCAGGACTAATTATGATAATTTCTTCTTCTGATTCCAAGGTTGAACACTGCGCTGCAGATTCCTCTACTGTCCAAACATCAGCATTAGTTTTACTACACTCATCTAGAACATTCTGCTCAGACATTTCGTCTGAGAGATCGACCAGAGGCACATTGGGCTTGGGTTTTGGGTGTAAGGAATTATAATGTTCCAACAATACAAGCTCTTCTTCAGCAGATTTTGTTCCAGAACTTTCACTTAAGTTTGGCAAATCTGCACCTGAATTACTTCGAGTGCTCACTGAGCAACTTTGTTCCAGAAGTTTTCTTAACAGTTGTTCAGCCTTTCTTTTTTGTCTCTTCTTTCCCTTTTCTTTCTCTGCATCAGCTTCACTTTTAATGTATTCTGACACATGTGTAACAACAACGGTATCCTGAAAATATAAAGTTTCATAATAAACTTCACGGCGAATATTTCAAAGAGTATATCTAATTATTTTAATTTATAAACAATCACCACAGGAGAAAAAAAAATACGAATAAAAACGCATTGAACAAAGCTATGTACGAACAAACTTAATGGCAAAGAACTTTTTATGTTAATTGTAAATTATTCAATTATGTAAAATATTACTGAAGTTTAACTCCGATTTAAACGTTTGATTCTTGCGGTAACCATTTTCAGAGGTTGTAAAATACCGTAGTTCATTTTCATTTCCTAATTCTTTCTCTTGATTATTTTTACTGGTTGTGATTCCCGAAAAACACTTTTATACTTATGACGATAAGACGCTTGTATGCAGCAAACTGTCTGGAAGTCTGTTAAGCTGTGTATTTAAACAAAAGCAATCTAATTTTTTAAAGGACAGCCTGTCAAAATAACCAAACAGCAAGCAATGATCAAGTGTTATACTCCATGGAAGTGTACCGGCCTCATAATGGGAAAGTCTTGTACTGTATTTAAAACCACAGGGCCATTCATCTTAGTCGGTGTTTTCCTTAATTTACCCCCAAAGCCACCAGGCGAATGCTAGTATTGTGTCTTGAATTCTGTGACTTGGATATAAATGCCACAATTGTGATTTTGAGAAACAAGTTTCATTCTCTTTATATAATTACATGATCGCAAATATATTTCACATGCTCACATTAAAAAAATCGTATCAATATATTGTAATCGTAGTCGTACTCTACCATATACGTCACAAGAAAATTAGCTTTCAGGGAGTTAAATTCCACTGCAGCCTCATTTTGACTAAAATGTGACATTGCCATTTTAAGTCAAAGTCACGAACAGAGTAAAGATATATGACAGGAATATATGACACATTAAGTTGTACTACTCCACTCTAAAGGTCACGTCTAAAATTTGAAACAAGGATTAGTTTCAACTAGAAGAAAAACAACTTAAAATTCTCTTTTGGGAGTAATCAGATGAATAATAAAAAGAAATCTCCGTTTAAATAAACGAATTAACATTTTAACATAGCGGTCATCGGTGATAAAAAAGATTTATGAGAAAAAACTGAGGCACACCAACTTTATTGGCAGTCGGTTCCACCTACAGAAGTTATACTATTATTAGTATTTAAAAAGGGCTTTTCGAGATGCATTCCTCGTACACCTTGCCCACACTTGAAGAAACACAGAATGTGACAGACAGTCCACAGCTTTATCTGGAACATGAAGAATTATGTTTCTGCAATGTGAGGATATGAATAACCCTGAGACGCATCCTTGTTCTATGCGTTAGCAAGATATCAGAACTCTAAGATCCACTTCCAAGAAATGTACCTTTAGTTCAGTGATAAATAACCTTTTTAACAGGTTTAAATTCCATTATTTCAAAGAAAGTTATACGAACAGCATATAAGTAACGAATAGGTAATTAATAACTACAACGTAAATAATAACACGCAAAATGTTTAATGCAACTATAATACATTACTATACAGGTTATTAACACGGAAATAAACCTATTTGATTCAGTCATTAAATTAAAACACTGGATTAGCTTTCTAAGCAAGATAAAGACATGAATCGCTTGAACAGTTTCTGCAGCATGTTATTAAAATTAATTACTTCTCCTGGACTTCTTTCATTGTATTCTTTAACCTTTATCTCTGGTTTAAAAAGCTGGAATACTGCTTACGATTTAAAAATTGGTAGATGTCAGGCAGACTATGAGTTGCACTGAAATGACAGGCGCATAGAACTCGATCATAGTACCATTCGATCAATTTAAATAAAACTGAAGGAGAAATTTCGAGAAATGGTTTGGTTTCTTCCTGTCACTCTTCCTTACATAGCTACATTGTACCGTAGAAAACGATCGAATCAATAAGGAAATAAACTGAATGTGGGCATTATGTGCGAGGGTTGGGGTAAGAGGGGCTACTTCAAAATTATTTTATTTACATGTATTACCTGTTGAAGTCCCCTTAAAACACAATCGCATTTTAATTAATTGTAATATTATTTCCGACGCGTTTCCGTTCTTTTAATACTGCTTCTTCAATGAAGTATCAACATTTTCTTCCTATTCTCCAATTTCTGTCACATTTCTATCCCACACTTTCCTTTCTTATTCTAAAGTGTCATTGTTAATATCAGGGTTGAGAAAACTCACCACTGAAATAAATTCAGCTTAACTTAAACTCAAGTCGCAAAAACTGAGCTAAGTTTACGCTCAAATTTAAATTCTGAAAAGCTACGCTCAATTCACAATTACATCTGCTTATTATCCAAAATAAGTTGTCAAATATAAATTCCAAGGACCACGCGGCCAGAGCTCAAATGATAGAGCGTTGGCTTCGTATTCGGATGATCCTGGGTTCGATTGGGGTTTTCAAAGGTTAAATACGTTTAATGAAGGTATGATTACTGCAAAAAGATTACAACATACAATAATACAAACCGAAGCATACTTACCAAATTCTCCAGTTTTGGTATGTATTCCTTTACTTTGCTGCAAGTGAAACACATTGAATAAGTACTCTTATAAGTTGCTAAACAAATAAATACACGTACGTACATAACTGATAAAATAAGGTAGAAAAGAGACTACCTGCGTGCACAGGAAGGAAAGTAAAGTACACGCGAAAAACACAAATAGACATAAAAATGTGGGTATAATAACTCCGCCGATAAGGCATGGCCACGGACAAGAGGAAAAAAAAAAACACTCGTGGTAAAGGTGGTAACGTCGTGGACTTTGGAACGGAAGTGGGTAAAGAAAAACACGTACGCGGCGGCTTCAAATGCTTAATTCATCTGTAGTTCCTAGTGGACTGAAACGTTACAAGATTTTTTTTTTCTTTCAAGTTTTCTCAATAAGAGACCGCGAAGAAGAATCCACAGGTATCGCGAGAACGTTTAGTGGGGCCTCAGTCTTCAATATACGAGTACATGATTAATCTTATAAGCCTAAATCTTGTTTTCCTTTTTTTTTTCTATTCTTAATACAGTATAACCCCAGGAATGCAAAGTAATTGTGGCTGATAAGGGACACTATCAAGAAGTGCGCTCCGAAAGCAGAAAATCATGTAACTATTGGAAAGAGATCTTAACGTTATACAACATACGTAAAAAAAATAGCTGCCCAATTGCAGAACTAACTAAAAATTGAAGTTCTTTCGAAAAATCCAAACTTGAATTTTGTTGTCATTTGGAGCACAGAAACCGAATTCAACAGCCAAACTTAGCAAATGAACTGTTGACACCAGAATAAGAAAAAAAAGGTATCTTCGTCATTTATCGAATTCCGCTTCACTTTTTAGATACAGAGGTTCTAATTTGGACCCCAATTTTGTTGTCGTTTCGAACACAGAAACGGAATTCGACAGTCGAACTTCGCAGATGAGTTTCCGCACATCAAAACACACACACAAACAAATGGTATCTTTATCATTTGTCGAATTTCGCTTCATTTTCGAGATACAGGGGTTCCAATTTGGAGCCCGCAGTCGATTTCTTTTTTTTTTTTACATACAATGATAAATTAAAACATTTTGCGGGAAATCATAAAGTATGCATTAAAGTAGTGTTTAGCGTTTGATAGTTGATTTGTATTAGTACGGTGCATATAACGAGTAAAAATGTGATATCATCAGTTTTTCACTGTTGTAAACCTGGTATATTTTAAATGGTACTACGACGGTTTATTGAATATTTGGTATTCCCCAGTGATGATAAACATTGTGAAGCACGTAAGATAACATTTCAAACTAGAAATGTTGTACCAAGTCAAACAAGGAAAATAAACATATGCAACGTGAAATTTGGTATAATATTCACAGTTTGCTTCACATGTAATATTTATCATCACCGTGGAATACCAAATATTCAATTAACTGGAGTAATGCCATTAAAAATATACCAGGTTTGCAACACTGAAAACTGATATAATATTTTAACTCGATACATGCACCGTATTGATATAAATCAACTATCAAACGCTAAACACTACTTCAATGCATACTTTATGATTTACCGCAAAATTTTTAATTTAACATTGTACGTAAAATTAATCGATTTTGGGCTCTTCGAAAACGAAGCAGGTCGCGGTGGTTCAACTGTTAGAGTGCTCACTTCTGGCGTTTGGGGTCATCGGTTCAAACCCTGCACGTGCCATATGGACTTTGTGGTGGACAAACACCATGTGCCTGAGTTTTCTCATGTTTCCTCCCACTTTCTTCATTCCACCAATCATCCCATCATCATCATCTATTCGGCCTGAGTCAAAGTTGCCTAAAGGCCTTAAAATTAAATTAAAGTAAAAATTCGAACACGAAGCGAAATTCGACAAAAGACAAAGATACCTTTTTTTTCCTGTTTCGGTGTGAGGAATTCACCTGTGAAGTTTGACTGTCGAATTCCGTTTCTGTGTTTGAAACTACAACAAACTTTGTGCTCCAAATTACCTCTGTATCTAAAAAGTGAAGCGGAATTCGACAAATGACGAATTCGTTTTTTTATTCTTTCTTTCTTGTTTTGGTGTCAAGAATTCATTGTCAAAATTTGGCTGTCGAATTCGGTTTCTGTGATTTAGTTCCATACAACAAAAGATCACAGATTTTGTTCACAGACAGTGATCCCAATGAATTCTAAAGTGTATCTACTGAAATCGTAAGTACTGTACAATAATGCTAAGGTCTACCATAGAATTTCAGTCTTTTATTCATTGCGTTTTTATTTATTTTTAGACAAAAAATAAACGTTTTGTTTGCTTTTAATCTGTATTTTTTTCCTCGATCAAAAAACTTGATTTCACCATCAATTTCCAGTTCGGAGACGTTCGGATTATCCGAAATTTCGGATTCCCGGGGTTATACTGTACATTTAACCAACTTTTAAGCTCTTGTTTACTGCTTACGCTACGCTCATGTTCATGGGGTCGTCATTTTTAAATATTTCTTTTTCTCTATTCAATATACTCTTTGCCACGTGTACAAATTGCTCTACAGATACCAGTATTCTCTCATTTATCATGACCTTCTCTTTTCAACTGTGTAACAGTTTTACATGTTTCAAAGCCAGGTTTAGAAGCTATATGTCAGATATACTGAGTACATAATGAGGATAACATGTCCGCCTTACCTTTCAATATAGGTATACGGGAAATCCTCGTATAATTACCGAGTAGAACACACATCAAAAGAACAAACGAAAATATTTTCAGACCCAAAGTAATGTAAAGTTCACAGAGTAATAGCCGAGCTCCAAAGAAGAAGTCACTTTGCTGAGTGGTGGAATGTGCCAGCCGGTATATTGATATGGTGAGAAAGTATGTACTTTGAGCGGTTTTATGCGTAAGATACAAGTTGGAATTTAATCCATTTTTCTGATTGTCTACTGGAACCTGTAGGTATATTTGATGTTCGTCCATTAGGTTGATTCATTTTTCTTGTCAGTGATGTAACGATTTCTTCAAAAAGCTGCTGACACAATCCATTGATTGAAGCTAATCTTTGTAGATACTCCACTTCCTTTTGTAATAGATCAGTGTAGAGGAGCTAGACCACCATAGTGAAAGGTTATCGATCTTTCTGCCAGCGTGGTAGTCCAAATGCTTTATGTTACGTTTCCTCTTTAACTTTTTCTCTCTTCGTTTCCGTGATCATGCTTTATCGGCAAAAGTTAGCCACGTTTTCATTTGTATATATTACTTGTTGATCTACTTTAATGTCCGGTACACGTAAGTAGCCTATTTTTCCACTTTATACGGATAAAAACAAACCACATTTATAGTAATATCTTACTTACTTACTCTATGGCTCACGGAACTCGCAAGTTCATCGCCGCAGTAACAAACGTTTGCCATTGAATTCTATCCTGGGTAAGATCAAGGCAGTTTTCATCACGAACACCTACTTCTCGAAGATCCCTTCTAATACTGTCCTCCCAACGTCGTCTCGGTCCTCCCAATGGTGTCTTTCCTTCTGCCTTTTCAACAAAGATGGAATATAATAGTTTTGACACCATCCGAGCTACATGGGTCTGTCCACCTTAGTCGTCGTGATTTCATTATTTTTGCAACATTGGGTAAGTCGTACAGTCCGTAGAGTTCTTCATCATGCAACTTCCTCCATTCTCCAGTCATCTTCTCCCGTTTCGGCCCGTATGTTTTTCTCAATACCTTATTTTCAAACACACGTAATTTATGTTCATCTGCTACGGTTGTACTTCAACTTTTGCAACCGTAAAGTATTATCGGCAGAATACCCGTTTTATATATTTTAAATTTCAACTTTCTTGATATTAATCGCGTTCTGGACTCAATAAAACATGCGTTGTCCGATACTAAGCGACTTTTTATTTATTCCGTGATCTTGTTTTTTGTTTGTTACATATGTTCCTAAGTATTTAAATTTGTTTACTTTCTCTATATTTTCATTCTCAATTGTTTTCTATCTAATTCCTTCATTCCCCGTGTTTCGGTTTGTTATCATGTATTTTGTTTTCTCTACTTTCACTTGTTGACCTATCTCACCGCATGCTTCTACTAAGATATCGGTATTACTTTGTAGAGTATCTATATAGCTTCTATTAAATGTACATCATCCACCGCGTACACGAACAGTTGATTCAAGCCATTCAATGTTAGCCCCTTTTTGTCCACTTTTATTTTTACAATCGCATATTCAAACGCAAAGTAAAATAAAAGTGGTGACAAGGCATCACCTTGTTTCGATCCGCTGAGTATCTCGAAACTATCTGACATATTATTATTACCTATCCGTACTCTGCTTATGGGGACGCTGGGACACATCCTTACTAGCTGATCTAGTTTTTTTTTTTTTTTTTCGGAATTCTAAATCGTACCAGGATACTTTTCTCGTAACTTTTCCCTGTTGATAGAATGATATGCTTTCTTAAAATCAATGAATAGCTGGTGAACAGTCCCATTGTATTCCCATTTCTTCTTCTCTAGGATTTACAGTAATACCTACATTATATAATTGGTTTCGGTTATAAATGTAAAGTAATACATATATGAAAACTTCAGTCCGCTATATGCGACCTTTCTAGGAGTCGGTATTTTTCTATTATTATTCAACATGAAAATGTATGTTACTGATCAGTTACTTCCATACCTTTAAAATATTTTAATATACTGTAGTTTCTCTTCAACTTTTCCATATGAGGAGACTGTAGAAACAGAACTATGTAATTATAAAAACAAGACTTAATACAAATGGTAAATACACGTCACAGACAGAATTCACGATTTACAATACATAAATACACATTTTTAATAAAATCAAATACATGTAGGAGAAAGAAAGTAGTGTAATTACCTCGCATAATCTCCGAAATGAACCCAAACGAATCTATTTGACAACAACTGTAGCTTTCTCAGAGGTAAAAAATGCAGGTATTTTAACTCAGAATAATCAGAAATCTGAAAAAGGCACAATGTTGTAGCTTATTGCCATGTATAATACAGAATCATGGTTTAAAAAAGTAACTGAAATGAAAATTAATAATCTTCAGTGTCATTCTATTAGTACATTAAGTTATATCGTTCACATAAACCCGTCAAATATTTATAATTCACCCACAAAGCAACACAGCAAAATAAAATATGAACTGCAATGAACAACATGTAGAGATAATAAAACATTTATATTTGACTTTACAAACTAAGGGTTTAAATTGGTACAATTTTGTACCAATTTTCAAATAAATAACGACATATCGAAACTGACTTTGCCATGACATTTGTCGAATTTATTTCATACATATAGATATAAAAAAGACGAATATTAAACGTAGCCGTCGACAAAATAACAAGCATGAGCAACCCATTATCCCCAATACTAGCAGGTATAGTCATGAATCACTCTGAAACTCATATATTAAAGCAGTCCGAAGCGAAACAGGTTCGATATTACAGGTTTGTTGATGATTCTTTGCATCTATATACAAACGATAAACAATTTGAGTATGTATCCCAACAGCTAAATCAAATACACCCTAACCTAAAATTTACCAAAGAATTAGAAGAAAATGGCAGTATTATTTTTTTTTTGGGGGGGGGGGGGGGGTATTAACATATACAGACACAACAACAGTAAACTAAAGTGCCGGCCGGTTACTTTAGATGATCTACCGACTGATGCTATGCATTTCCAGCGATGTAGCTCATGTTCTTGTTGACTGCAGCACCTCCACTGGCTGAAAAGGATCGACAAATGAAAGGTTTTTCGAACTTGGATGTCATTTCTCTACACCCCTATTTAGGTTCCGTCGATAAAAAGAATCGATGTTTCCTGAGTTGTTCTGGATGCCCTTCCAAATGGTGCTAAGCAGTTTTAGAAATCAAATTCACAAAATCGATTGCACTGAACCGAAAATAGTATTTTACTTAATTTTGGTGAATGGAAACTGGTACTTACGCGGTTCTGCTTTCAACGAATTCAATTGTGGTGTTTCAAAACAGAGTAAACATCATTTCAGTAAGACTATGACGATCCAATTAAGAGCAGTGGCCAAGATCAAAGTGAAAAACTAGAATGTCCTAAGATTCTAAAATTGCTCGTGAGATGCTGAAAATATCGGTAAAAAAAACAGCTCTGATATTATCTTGTCCTAAATAAAGTAGGGATGTTGTGGTAAGAAGCCTCTATTCCAGTAGTTTCACGTAAGAACAATGACTAATATGTCAAAGAGTTGGTTTACCATCTTAACAAGTCATATATAACATATTAAACAACATATATTTGACGCTGCATTGTGAAAAGGCAAATATATGGCACATGCTCTAAATAAAAAGGAATACGAAAGTTAGACCAGCAGTTTTTAATTGACCAGAGGAATAGTCGTCTTATGATCACTGGTGGGACTGATGAAAAGAATTGCTTAGAAGAGAACTGAGATTTAAGAGCTCTTAGCTCTTATTAGCAAGAGCCATATTAGCAGACTGGATTCAAGATAAGTATCGCAAAGACGTGAAAACGACCATGATTTAAATTGCAACTAAGACACTGATAATCCTGATATCACGGAAATATAATGTACCATTAAGAATGTTCTCTAATGCAGTTCCTCAGTGGCAAACGTGAGCTAGTCTACAGTCTTTTGCTGCGGCGTTTGATATGTAGCGATTTGCTGATCCCTTACCGTTGCATTAGAGTGAGTTACTTCATGATTTAAGAAAGATTTACACAAATCCTTCAGTAGTTAATTATTGATCACATGCATGTGAAAATGTAACGTAGTAACAAACGTTCCCCTTCAGCACACAACAAGAAAAAAAAGGGGATGAAAAATTACAATAGCGCCCAAGATCTAGCGAAAAGGCACAAAATAGCTGTCACAAATCTGTTCTATTATTTCAACACTACACTTTACATATAGAACTATTATCAACTAATCTTTAGATCTAAGTTATGATAAAACGCTTTGGTGTTCTTTTAAAACACTTATAAATCATTACATTGAAAAAAAAACCAGAAAAAAGTACCATTTTGGACTGAGAAGTATCATTTATTTTGAGATTTAGCAGACCATATACTACTTATTGTTAGTAATAAGTTTCTTCTACGTTAGATAAGTTTAAATTATTTACTTTAAACTAATATCTAAATGTCAGTTGACCACAATAATAAGTTTATTTTAAATATAATTTTAACATCTTTAGGAAATATTTTCAAACTTTCGATGTAATGCGCAGACTAATGGGTCGTCTTCTCTTTTAGCGGGCTTTCTGTCTCTGGTATCAAGCTTATTTCTGACACAATAGTAGATTACATATTTAATTATTTATAACCTAAATACAGCATATGGTAGCCATTTTACATTAAGCTATAACATACTAACATAACGAAAACAGCATAAAAAGTATAATATGAACAAAAATAAATACACTGTAATAGATATAAGAAAATACAATAGATCCGATATAATTGTAATTCCTTTTCACAAAGTTTCATAAAGGTAGTTTTGAGAAGGTTAGTCAGTGAGTGTTATAAGTGTGGGAAGTCTGATTTATTTTCTAAAGATAATCTTGGAGTTTTGATGTAAAAGTAGTTATTGCACTGCTCGGAATATGTAAGTGACACAAACAAGGGAAGATCATTTATGCGGACGTTACCATTAATTGTGTTATAAAAAAATCTAATATCGGAAAGTCTACGGCGAGTAGGGAGATCATTTAGTTGAAGGTAGGAAAGAATGTCAGTTTTGGATAGGTGAGATACTGAAGAACATCTTCAGTATCAAGACTATACGTATGAAGAAATACATGATTTTACCCAACCTTAAGAGATTACTGTCACTTGACACGAACCAGATAGGAAAATAGTAAACACTCTGTAAAACACAGCTTAGGAAATACGTTCTAAGTGCAACGATGTTACTAATGTCAGTAAACCTATGTTTCACACCTATGTGTTATGCTATGTGACCTAGGGTTTTCATAGCTTTGGAGATGATGCAGTCAATGTGATTGAAAAATTTACTGTTCAACACAAGGCCAAGATCTTGATAACGATGAACACAAGGTATGATCTGTTTGCATATTTGATAGGATGTTGTGGTGGTATTTGTTTTCAAAGTAAATCTAATAGCTGCAATCAAGTACATCAGTTTTCTAAGTGCGTTAAGTTATTTTGCAAACTAGTAACATCTGCAGAAGATGATATGGTGTGACAAATTTTGCACTCATCGGCATAGAGAAGAATCTTGAAGTTATTGATAAGGCAATCACAAATGCCATCCATATACAGAGCAAAGCATACAGAAAATAACGAGAGACCTGTGGAACACCAGAAAGTACCGGCAGCCAGCTTGAGTTGGACCCAGATATGATAACTCTCTGTCCTCTATTGCATAAATATGAGGAAAGTAGAGCTTCCAGAAACCATGAATATTGAAATAAGGAGCGTGTGGTTCACTCAATCAAATGCTTTGAAGAAATACAAGCGAAGGACATCAAGTTCGTTTTTGCATTTGAAAGGACTAATGGCAGTAGCTTCTGCAAGGTTTGTTTCACATGAAGCCACTGGAATGAATCCATGTTGATGAGGAAGAACATGTGCTAGAATATATTTTGATATTCCTTTCCTTTCTCACAGCAAGAAGAGAAATTAGCCTTGTGAGGCAACTAATGATTTGAGACTTAAAAAAAAAGGTATAACATTGGCTTGTTTCCAAGAGTCTGGGAATTTTCCTTCACCAAAGCCCTTGTTGAAAATTGAGTAACAGGGAGACTTAGCACAGAAGCCAGACTAGAGTATAGAAGGAACACTATTGGGGAGAGAGGGTTTAGTAGGAGACAATGAAGATAAGAGGGAGGTAACTTCCGCGTGGTTTGTTTCAAATCTAGATAGAAAATATGGTATTACAGTCTTAGTTTGTGGGAGAGATGTCGGCGTGGTGATAGAATATAGAATAACCTTGCTGAAAACAAATATAAAGAAAGACATATTGAATATAAGTACAGTAAACTTTTCGATTTCCTTTTTTTGGTCAGAAAGATTGAAGAAGTGCAAGATCATACAGGATGTTGGCCTACAGTACACGCTCTCCAAATAAAATTCGTGGGAATTGGTGGGTATTCTCTTATTAAGACTTAACTCCTATTGTTATTTTATTCTAATTTATCTGGAATTACAAGATTGATACCTACCTCGTTTACTGAAAGATCCAACTCCTCAACGTATTCAAGAGGAGAATTGGCTGCCTTCTGTAGAAACGCTAGACTTCTTATCTTATTAGTACTCAATGACAAAGTTCGAATTTTTAAAGTATTTTCACGAATGATTTGAACGATCAATTCAAAAACTTCGGGTTCCGAAATTAGAAAGAGGCGTGAGTCAACCAATACTGCAAACAAAAAGGTAAAAAAGAAATATCCTTAGTTAATTGTATATAGGAACTCTACACAGTTACTTTCTTCGCTTGAATTTTAGGTATAGAAGTCTGTAAAAACATTATGAAAACCTGCCCAATATTCAGGCAAACAATTTACATAAAATATAAGCATCCTACAAAGTCAAACCTGCTATCGATTTCTATCTTAACTGGCACATTCCTATTTGCTGGGTGTCCAGCGAGCAGTAACAAAAAAATTCCGTGCCTTTTTTTTTGCCGGTTTTTCAAACTAAAATAAGATTTTTCCAGGTTTTCGTCGGCACATTAATTTCAGGGAAAAGACAGAACAATAAGCTTAATTTTACTTCCCACACACATTGGCAGGTAATGTATGAAATATTTTTGGTTACGCTAAAAGTAAGGATGACCGACCGTTTGTAGCTTGAACGCTAAATCCTCCAAGCATGTGCAACACCCTTTTCTGCTCCGCTCCATGGACACGAACATCCACAAATTGGGCAAACACGAACAAATCCTAAAATTCCCTGACTGTTCCCTGATTTAACGAAACTCTCCATACTTTTCCAAGTTCTTCCAGTTTTCCAGACCCTGTAAGAAAATATTTTCCCAGTAATTATTCCCACTGAACTTCCTCTCTCTAAAGAAGTGATAAACAGTTCAGGAAATTGTGACGTCAGAGCAATGTTAGGGTGTATAAGTAACTTGTAGAATTTTGAAATGGATGTACGTAAGTAGAAAAAACTCTGAAAAGTCACACAATGTCCCAGTAGAGGAACTACGCTTTCTCTCCTCTTCCTCATAACTCAAAATATTGTGCTCTCAAGTTTCATTCTCCGTAATCCGCTTATTTTAACATATTAGGCCTAAAATATTAAAGTAAACTATTCATTTTTTTATATATGTAGTTTTTTTTAATAAGTACAAAGAGGAACAAGCTGAACAGGCAATATAAAATGTTAAATTTCACAGGAGAGAAAAGAATATGTATTTACGCTGTTTCATGAGGGAATTAACGTGCAATAATTAACACTTAATACACCAAATCACTACATATTTCGAGGGAGCTCCTCATCTTCAGTAGTATTATAGTACGAAGATAGTACAAAGTCATACGTAGAACGACTTCTACGAAAACGAATACAAGATGGTGGACGCCCATATCAAATTTTTACCCTTGATATTACGTAAATCGTGTAATTGTTTTGTTTTGTTATTTTTTGCCTTTAATTCTTGTGTCCAGTGCGCTACCTCTTTCAACTCCTTAAGGAGGATGGTACAAATGTAGGTAAATTTCAAAATCAGTTGAACGAGAATCGACGGCAGAATTTTTACCTTTTTTAAAAAACGAATTTACAAAACAGAAGCAGGGAAGAGGAGAATAAAAGAATACTTTTTACGCAACTTTCAATAAAAGAAAATAGGAAATCGGACTTTTTACTTCGTATGATACAAAGAATGCACTTTTATGTTGCTCCATCTCTCTAGAACTGTATTCAGTAATTTTTAGCCTCATACAGAAGAAACACAGGAAAGAAAGGATTAACGTTTGTTGATAATAGCCAGCTGAAACTACTATCACAACTTTTTCACGTTAACTATGCGCATGCAGTCCAGATTCTACGTACTGTGACAAATTATTTGCATGAAATGGATATATTTGCTTAGTCTCTTTTGTTCACAACTCCCAAAAATACCGTAAAAGGAAGGACAAAAGTGCACCTCGTGATGTAACTGCTAGAGCGTAAGAGAATCTCTTTTGGCCTTTGGGAATTCATTCTTCGTTACTGGAAATCACTCAGTTGTGATTTGCGTCTGTGTGTGTGAACGTCAACCGCGCTGCTCAAACTTTAGCTAACAGACGAGCCCAATGTCTCATAGAGGTATACCGTGCCGCTGGTCGCATCGACTACTACAGCCTAGTAGTGGAACACACACAAATCTGTTTGAGTAAGTATTGCAGTGATGACGTCAGAAATCGTTCGTAATATTCGCGTGAGGGCGTATATGAACTGTTTCGATACCTTCGAATTCCAGTTATCTGCTAGTTGCACCGTTATTCCCTAGTGGTAAATAATTTACACATCCGCACTTAAGGCCGAAAAGCTATGATTGTGTGTGTCTTAATGAAAACTTTCTTGGAAGATAGGTACTTTTAGTGAATTCCACTTTCCATCATTCTTATGGTGAACAGTACTGTTACACATTAGTTAGACTCAGTCACAACATTTTTAGTACTGACAATAAGAACAGGTGATTTTTCGCTGTTATCAACAAACGACATTTACGTTAATGTAAATTTTGAACTATGATTCAATTTCCATGCAAGTCCGTATGGAAGCCTTTTAAAATGCAGTTGGTGATTTTCGTAGAGGAATGCTATCTATTTTTTTTACATTTTGGAGCAAGCTGGACCTGAGAGTAGGTCAAGGATAGACCAAACTTGGAAAAGAACTTAATTCTGCTAAAACAAACAAGTGTTGTTAATATTCTCGACCTGATTTTTTGGCACTACGACTACTCTGCTTACGGAATTATCCACTTTCTCCATAATATGAAGAGTATTTGAGAAAATGGACTATCCGCATCTTCCACAATGTCCCAGTTGATCTGCTTTTGGATTTCTTTTTGAAAAGCATTATATTTAGTATATGGTATAGGATATAGTTTAGCATTAGTGATCTTCTGTTATCTCAATACTGTATATATTTAAGATATTTGTTGAAACTTGGCCGCCCATTATTATTTTATTTATTTACAAAATAATATAGTTAATTCCTCTTCTTTGTTGTTTAAATTTTTTAGAGCCTGAATCACTTCCTTCATCTCTTCTCCAGTTTCTCTAAATTTAGCTTGTTGTGTATCTCTGAGGACAGTCGTGTCAAAAATATTACAAGTGAACTTTTGGCCTCTACCTCTATACTTAACTGTTTCGCTTAAAGGGTTATTGAGGTTGGTTGACCGAATATAAACACAATCTCCCACTCGATCATACACATTTTCTAGAGGCTCACCTTGTGTGACATTTATAGCTTGTTGTTTTGTATCTTCTCTCGACTACTCCTGAACCTTTCCGGACCAGTTCTGTCTTTATGCTTGTGATTCCGCAGCAACTACGTTTATTGACTTCTACCTGTCTCGTTTGCGCTGTTTGTTACTGCAACTTCTTTAGGGATATATGGTCTGCTGCAAGGTGAGTTGGATTTCTTGGCATATGACTGATTTCTGAACTGTTGTTTCTGTTCCCACTGAAGCAACTGTCATTCTTAGTGGGTGTCCTAGTTTACATATTTCTGTAGTTTACGCTGTTAGACAGTGGTTCAAACTCACTTCTGAATTTATTTATTCTCCTCAAGCTGAACAATAAATCGTCTTGAGTGTTGCAAATTTACTAACAACAGGTTACGTTGTAATGATATTGGTAGCATCTTAACTATATTTTCAAGCAACTCAACTGTGATATATTCATCGACTGCGAAAACTCGAGATTAGTGGCAGTGCTTGCAATTTAAGATGATCCATATCGCACCAATTCACATGCGTATACATCAATTTTATTTTATTCCTTTCAGTCTTTTCTGTTGCAATAAGAACTTGGGAATTCTCAAAGTCCTGGAAATTACACATACATCTTCTGTACACAAACCAGCATGTGGCAGCATCCTTCAAGGCATTTCTGACAATTTACACGCTTTCGTTGATCTTCAGATGGTGAACATATGCTGCAAGGATGGTTAAATATTCGCGAGGATTCTGATGGCTAATGTCACCCACCATTTAATCACTCCTTGCGTTTTAAGTTTTCCTTAACCATTTCTTCCTGGTTCTGTAACAATTAATTGCGGAAATGTTGAATACTAATTGCTAAGGCCTTCGGCGACGAAGCTCCATCATGTAAACTTCCATCTGATATAGCCGCTCATGTCTAGAAAATACACCAACATACGTATGCCTCTGGCCTTGTCGTAACTGATTACTATTCACCACTGGATCTTCTCGGAAATTACTCCGGGTCCGATTCTTTTCTGTCCACGATATTCGAAATTTTCATGCACCTGGATGTTCCAATCTATCAACTTTGCTAACTAAGTATCGTACTGTGACAGACGGTTTTTGATGCAATTAATTCTTGCTTTACAATTTTCTACTTCAGTCCCCATAAAAGCAAAAGTCTGTTGAGAAGTTCTTTTACATTCAGCATGTTCCTTCTAAACCTTGTGAATGGATATGCCTAAGTTACAATCACAGTCCTGTTTCAATTTATTTGTGTGTTCAGCCATTCCTTATACTACACATTTTTCTTTGATTGTTTCAATATACCAGATGTAATTCTGATCAATCATTTATTTACTTCACTTGTGAAACATTGTACAGCAGAACCGTGGTAATCTGACAGCCGATGGTTCGACTCCTCGCATAATCCGACCGTGACGCAAGTTGAAGAATGTCGGCGTATGCCTGTACTTGTTTTTGAAATACTATTACTACGTACTTTGTTGAGTCACGCTGGTGACACTTGACCAGTGCGTTCTGATGTTTTGCTTGAAGAGAGTTTGTTTTTAAGCAGTGACTTTTGACAAAGTGCACAGTTTCTTTGCGTTAAAAACTGGCTTTCAGTGTAGAGTACTTGTCCATTATGATAATGAAAAAGCGTATTAAGACGTTACGCTGGCTTCAAAGGACTACTGTATGAAATATTTGTGCTCCTCTGATAAACCGATCTTTCTTGTACGATATCCTGTCCCATAGGCGATGGTTTAACGGGATTCTACTGTAAATTGTATGTCATTTGTTTTTTGTGAGGGTGTCATTTTATCCTTCATTTGTCTCAATTCATCTTTCAAATTATTAGTAGTTTGTGTCCGAGGTTGCGACATTTTATTTTTCCATCCGCTAATACTATCTTGAGTGCCTTTTAAGATCAGTAATAACATTCAACAAAGTAGCCAATGAAATTCCAACTTCCACCCTGTTTTGTTCTGCTATACTTCATTCTTGCAAGACAGAGAAGAGATATAGTTCTTCCGTATCTCAATAGAACTATCCTACATTCCCGCTGTTTCACCTTCTTCAAGTTTCGATGCCCCATGATTGGCGCCACATCTGTAAGGGTGTCGGTTTAGACAAAACGCGGGTTGATCTTGCCAACTATCAACTGTCTCAGGGTGTAGATTCGTCGTGGGATCTTTCGCGTCGAAGTCAGAAGGTACAGATATATACAAATAAGGATTATGTCACGCAGGAGCACTGTAATAAAATTCTGAATAATGCTAAAGAAAAGCTCACACTTTTGATATTAGTTTGAAACTAGAAAATCACTTTCATACTGGTTTCTCCGTCAGATTCTCCTTCCAATCTTAGCAACGGTCATCTACTGTCCAACCATTTATCGGAACGGGCGTCAGCCATAGAGTTGTTACCGCCCATGCAATTAATTTTTCTTATCCTATCCAGTCATCCGTCGGTAGATCCGGCGCAACCGATGAAAATATGACAACATGGATGGACTTCCTCCATTGTATCTGACATTACTTGTACCGTTTCCATGGGCAAGTCATATCCCTAATCAACTACATCACTTCATACCTCGCCCAACTTACAATTATATAGTACTTCAGAAACGCACACATTATTATTATTCACTAACACTGAACATTCACCAACATTACTAACACTGCGCATATATGCCATAGCCAATGGCTATGAACTGGCACTAACGAATATTTGTATCGTTATTCTTAATGCATAAGATTTGTATTGTTCTTAAAGTGTAATTCTGTTAGTTCAAACTGCGTCCCGGTCAGACACGGACATTAACGTAGAATACAGATTTGTCCTGAAATAATAATAAAAAAAAAAAAAAAAGAGAGAGAGAGAGAGAGAGAGAGAGAGAGAGAGAGAGAGAGAGAGAACGATTGCTCCGATGGATGACGTCATAGAGCACCAACGCACCGACCACTGCTCTAAAGGCTCATTTACATAAAAAAAAATCAGACGCAGCAGTGCAAGTTGATGATGATATACAACCAATTAGTGTTTATGTAGAGGTCACAATTCACATAATCAACAAGAACAAAAATAAAACAGTAGAAAATACCTTCGTCTCTATAGAAGAATCGCAAATCAAGCAACATCCTTGAACGGTCCCATCTCTTCATGACGGCATATTTCAACTGGTCTTTTATTCCATACTTTATAACAGGCACAATGGAAAATACTGGCTCAATGCGAATTATCTACAAAGAAAATAAAGATTCACGGCACTTCTTCTGAAACTCTTCTGAAAAACAACTCAACATACAGCGAACTCAAATTACGAGTGTTCCCACGCTGCGAGACCTCGTTTTATATGACTAAAGGAACGCATTCTGTTACACTAACGTAATGCTTGTCTATTCACATAAGCTGAGATATTGAGAGAGCAAGCGTGCATAATGCAACATTACTTCAACATCAAAAAGCAAGATAACATATTTTAATAACATATACGTGCACTTGTAATCTTCAGTGTTCCGACTCGAAAGATACAGCATGTAGTGACCATGAAATTCACACTTATACGTTTAGACGACATGTCTAAAATAAAGGATTTCGGATAGGCACTGAGCAGACTCATTGTTTAGAGTTGAGCTACTGATCATACTGACTGAGGTTTTCCAAGATTTCCCTCAGTTTCACAAGGTGAATGCCGGAATGGTACTTAAAGACTTTGGCCACCAACTTTCTCTTCCTTGCCCCCGCAAAAGTGCTCGCTGAAAGACATCCTCTATACAAGCGACAAGCTTAGATTATAGTTGCCTCTATAGCCCAGAAAATATATAAATATGGTCCAAAGTGACTTAGAACAATAACCCCCCCCCCCCATAATCTAATTCCAAACTGATCGATCGAGACGAGTTAGCTGTAGTGTACTCGCTTTGTAACTGCATAGTTTCTGATTAAAATTCAATTTCCTCTCATTATGATCATGTTTTCCATCAAACCACTAAAATTCCAGGATGATGTCTTCATCAGACCTACAAACTACTATCTTAACCTCAACCCTACCTTCTTTACCCTTCGGACAGTGGAACGAAATATCTGTACTTGACAGCCAGAACCACTAAGTCACAAATCCTTGTTTTCGAGAAAATAAAAAAAATAAATAATAATAAATAAAAAAAAAATACTTACTCTTACGTCTGTCTCTTAATTTCAGTTATTTTGAAACACACTTTTATAATTTTTTTCCAGTAAAAAATTTTATTTTTAGATGGGCCAGTCTAGTAACTTTGGACTTCGGCCCGTCACGATTCGCCTTTAGCTGTTAAAATCCACACACATGCCCCTGCCGGGACTTGAACCCGGGACCTTCGAGCCGATGGCCTACCGCCGCAGACCGCTCGGCCGGCAATTTTTTGCCAGCTTCTACAATGTAATATTCTTTATCGATCGCTGCAAAGATTATTTTCTGAAAAGTCACATTTGTGTTACAATAATTTTTCTTAAAAAGGGCGGGACTTACTACTGTTTGGTTTGCACATTATATGGATTACTTTGGACTTGAGATTAAAAATATGCTTAAGTAATATATTATTACTAGACCTCGGAACTTCCGGTAAAAACATTTTTGTACTTACCTGGTTGAAAATGAAATTATATATGTACGTTTCATAACAAATTATACCAAAATCAACATATTTTATATTGGTACAGTGAATCATTGTTGTCAACAGATTGTTTTTAAATTCAATTCTTCAGATTACGTCCATTTCATTAGACCTATTTGCACTAAAATTGGCATAAACATTATTAGATACAATAGCAAAATTCTATGAGTGTCACCGTCTCAAAACAGTACTGCGATTCTACTAAAAACTCCGAAGGCTCCGGCCTATTGAATTAAAGTTTTACGGCATTTAGGCAACTTTGGCTCAGGCCTGGCTTCGGTCTAGGTGTGTTCTGAATTCCGAGACGGAAATCAGGATTCCGGAATCGGAATTCTCAGTCAGAATACCGAAATGTCAATTTCAGAAGTCGGAACTTCGGAATCGAAATTCTGGATGTTTTTTATCATACTGAAGTTTTGCTGTTTCTGTTATTTTGTGATATCTGTGTGGATTTGTCGTTAAAAATAGTTGAGAAGCAAAAAGTATAACCATGATAATTATTTTGTTTGCCATCTCCGTCATTTTTAACAATGAGTGCCGTTTTCTACTTCTAAAAGAACAAGTTGTGGAATTACTCACAAGTCATTGAGCCAAGAAAGCGTATGTGGACTTAATATATTCTGGCTCTCAATACATTCTGGACTTACTTTTCTCCGTTATTAACATTGTTACAACAAAAATCGATCAAGCATTTGCTGAGGCCTTCTGAAAGCTGTAGAAAACTGCATTTATACCATTTTACCCAAAATTGGACTTACGCGGCTCTGGTTTTCAGGTACAGATACTAGAAGATAACAAATAGACAAAGATATTAGATTGCTTTAAATACATAAACAAAACTTTAGTTAATATATGGTGGAACTGGAAAGTTAATTTTCAATCAGCAAGAAATCGAATTAGTCATTTATGCAATGATGGTCCGAAAAGCCTCCAATGCTTTTACAATATGAATGGCTCGTCTATTCGTTTAATCACAAAAAGAATACAGTCTTATTCTAACGTGTAAGATAGAATATTTACATAGTTAATGAACTGGTCATTGACGCTTGTTGACTTGTTTCTCCAGTCACTAAAAAGATAATATTTAAATAAGTAGAAGTACAAAATAATTAATAATATCAATATTTATCGAGTTCTAACACTACTTTCTAATATAATTGGTAATTATAGTTCCATAAGCCATAGGGTTAGTTAATTATAATATATTGTGTAACTAGTATTAACAATAGCTAATAGTTCGAAAGGAAATGATGAGCCTGCACAAAATCTATAAAGTGAGAGGAAATCATTGCATAAGTAGTTTCGATAGTTTGCTTTCTAAAAACCATTATTTCTTACGCATTACATCAAGTTCAAGCTCCCATACGAAGTTTTGTGTATTTAGAATAATACAAAGAAAGCATTTGGTTTAAACTTGGCATCTTTGTTTGTTTGAATTGTGATTAACGTCCTAAGCAAGCTGACGAGCTTCTAAGAAAATGATCTACAGTTTTTGTCCACGGAAACTTCAAAATCGTTCCTTTCAATGAACGCTCACTGGGTTTGAGCCCGGACCAGTCTTTGTATTTCATTTTGTAGATACCTCCTAATGCAAAAAACTTAAAAATGAATACATATGAAGTACAGATGGGTTCTCGATACTCACCCTGTATCGATAAGATCACTACTAGAATAAATACAACGCAATATGTTTTCGATACGTCTGTAATCTTTCAAAATATGTACTTCATCTGAATACTGTACACGGGCAATGCAATATATCGTACATCTCATAAGAAGATAGTCAAAACTGTCACATTGAACTTGCGCTGACGTTTCAGCATGCTCTTCAGAACATCGAACGAAAATCTTAGAAAAATGTAGTTGCCGATACGTACTGCGAGGGTGTAAAAATCTTTCTCAAAAATGATAAAATTTAAGATTCCGGCCAGCATGTCATACAACGGAGAACCGCAGACGAACCCTCCATGCAGGATCACTGTGATAGTTTTAAAGTTAAACATTAACACCCTGATCATTTAAATAAAGACCGCAAACAAATACTCTACACGAAATCTGTTATAGTTGTAAATGATGGTCACTAAACGAAGTAAACACTTTTAATTGTCTGGGGTGTAATATTTCTTTTGCAAGGTGGTGAAGGCATAAATAAATACACAGTACCAATAATCATGGCAAGCATATACTCAAACAAGTTGCTGATACTATTCTCATAAGATCATTTTAATTTGAACAGACTGAATTACACTATACAGTATCAATCGGTATTAATAAACAAAACAGACGTAATTATTTTTTCTTCTTCGGGTTTTATGTCATGTATCTTTTACCTTATATCTTACAAATGTTTCATCGATTTATCCGTTGATACCCACAGAAACGTTATGAACTGAATTTGAAATTTGTGACTGTTCTAGCTTTCGTGATGATTGTACCAGGCTGTTCCACAAGTTCTGCACCATAGAAGGAGAAAAATGAAACACGAATATCGGAAACAAAGACAAACATTTATTCAGCAAAGTACAGGCCATCATGTTCGATGACCTTCACCTATCTTTGGGACAACAGTTAAATCTGATGGCGATACCAGGTGGCAGGTTTAGAATTGAAAAACTCGCGATAGGCAGCATGCACCCCATCATATAAATTGAATTGCCGACCATACAAGAAATGTGAGAGAGAGCGAAACAAACCATAATCTGAGGGTGCAACATCTGGACTATAGGCAGGATGAGGTAACAACTCAAACCCGTCAAGTTCAACAAGGGTGTTGTTCACACTTCGAGACCGATGACTCGGAGCATTGTCAATTTGCAGCAATAACATCTTCCTCCTCGTTAATGTCGGATATTTCTCATTCAGAATGGCATACACTCGGCGTAATTGTTCAGAATACAGTTCACCTATTACAGCACGACACTCGGGAACAAACTCAAAATGAATTATCCCGTCAATATTCCACCAAACACACAGCATGAGCTTTTCTTCCCAAACCTGACCTGTTTCACATTGGCTAGGGCTCCCTGTCCTTTTTTCACCCACTGTTTCCGTGTGTCAGGGTTTTTCATAAACACCCAATTCTCATCACCTGTCTCAATTATCCTCCAGAAACGAAGATAACGCGTTTTTTTAAACGAAGTCTGGCACATTGCCACTCTGCGCAGGGTCTGCTCCTCTGTCAGCTCATGGGGACTTTGTCTAGGCTGTTTATTGGCGTAATCCATGTCATGGAAGCGACGGGTTACTGTCGATTTGGATGCCCCAACCACTCTTGCTAATACACGTGTCCTCGATTGTGATTCAGCACTCACAGCGTCTTGCACAGGGCCGTTAATGTCCATCGGAGGTCTACCCTTGTGGGGCTTGTCCGCGAGGTTTAAATCATCTGAAGTAAATTTTTTGAACCAACGGGAAGCTGTCGATCGATCCAGTACTGTTTCGTTCTCTACACGACAAATTTCCTCCGCTGCAGCTTTTGCAGTTAGTCCTTTTTGTCATAAAAATCGTAGCACAGTTCGAATTGCAATTTGGTCCTCACTCATGTTGCCCTTCTTGACTTTCCGATAACACTCGCTACACATGCAGTACTTGCCATTACTTAATCCCACGAACCTATCCTCTATGCCTGCCAACAGTTTTCACTGGTGGCGCCACCTATCCTTCCACAGTTTTACCTCATGCAGGTGAGTATGCTGATGGTGCAAGACTTCTGGGACAGCCTGGTATATGGTGAAAGATTTTGTTTTCTTCGAGTTTTACGTCACGTGTCTTTTATTTTGTGTTATATCTTACAATTATTTCATCGACTTATCTGTCTACATACCCAGAGCAACAATCGTAAATTTCAAATTCAATTCATAACGTGCCTGAGGATGTTCACGGATAAACCGATGAAATACGCGTAAGACACAATTCAAAATAAAAGATACATGACGTACAACCCGACAGAAATAAAGAAATCTTTTATTACGAACAATCGTCACGAGAGCAAAGAAGTTTGCACCTTTCATAAGTTATGGGGGAAAGATCCAGTTGAACATATGAATAAAAGATCAATTGGCTTTCTATTGTTACTGAGAAATTTCTTTGACCTTTCTTCAGAACTTCGGCGCCAACATTCTCATGTTTACTTCAGCTCAAAGAAGCCCTTTCTCAAATTTCAGAATAGAAGGGACTGCATTGACGAATATTGCTTGCTCGTACATCGTGAATTACCCTGTCCCTTGGATTAGGAATCAACTATTTTGTCTTATATCGTACCAACTGATTGATGCTTGATAGAAAAGACATTTTTTAATATGAGTTTGTTCAAACGTTATACTACATAAAAAAATTGTTTCTCATTCGCCTAGGAGACAACTCGTGAACTATAAATCGTCGATTAAAAGAAAGACCAGATTTAGAATCAGTGCTGGAAATTTAATATACTTTATATTAAATTTATTTACAATTGACATCAGTTTCTGTTTGAATCACTCGTCGTGACATTTCCTTCTAATAGATATAATCACTAACCTTCACATTATTTCTAGTCAAACTCGGTTTCTGGCAATAAAGTTGGTATGCTTTAGTGCTATCCTCCAGGAAGAATACGCTGTAGTCACTGTCACACACATACTAGAAAAAGAAAGAAAATCAAAACTAGAATTAAAATTAAAAAACGGAAAAAACGTTCACTGTATTTTGAGTAAAATGCTATATTCCTACCGGTAGTATGAAAAATAATAATTGTATTCCTTCTACAACAAACAAGGAGTTTTCTCGTAACATTTTAATAAAACTGATTGATTGAATTGTTGGTAACGTCCTAAATGAGTTGGTAAACAAGTGACCTCTAAGGTAAACCTCTAAGGAAGTGACCAACAGTTTTTGGTTAAGTCGGCTCCGAACCATTCCGTTTAATAGTCCCTGGCGAGACCTGAACCCGTGACCACGCGCACACAAAACGAGCACTGGACTAACCTTGCTCACCCCGATGGTCCCCTTTGTGGATGGGTAGTTTCACCCGTCCCCTTGTGTTCAAGGAGTTCCGAATTTGAATCCCGGTGCGGATACATTGAACGTACTACGCTGGAATCTACTATAAAAACTATAGATTGCGTCCTTAGGACGTCAACTCCATCCAACGGAACCAATAGCAAGCCACCACCAGTAAACCTTTCGGTTGATACTTCCACCTTCAAGTCACTGCACAGAACACTTATAATCATTATTATTCTAGTAACAAGTAGCAGTGAATAAATTCCCATTACAGTTAATTAATACAGGTTTATTCTAGTGAAGGAACTAATTTATACGTAACGTTTGAGCTATAAAACTAACTGACCATAAAAACCTAGAAACACTTCGAAACAGGATTACTTACGCCGATTGGACTTATTCCGCCAACGCATCCCTTCATAAGAGTACACAAAATTTCCTTTGGGTAAGTATTAGGATTAAAAACCTACGAAAAAATACAAGAAAACACAGAGATTTGAGGACGATACAGGTCGAAATAAATAAGATACAAAGCAAAACAACAATTTGCATACGCTCGCTCGTATTATCAACAAATGAGTGCACTGTTGTTAAACTATGCAACACTCATGCAATTCTCTAAGTTTTCTTTGCTGGGTTGAACTGGCAACTTTGGCTTAGTCCGTCACGTCTGACGGATGACGTTCCTCTGTGCTCACTGTTTTGAGGATAGAAATGAACAGGATAGCAGAGGACCTTAGTTGGGGTACCATCACGACATTCGCCTGGTGAAACTGACGAAAACCCTGGAAAATCTCAGTCCGGATGGTCGGCAGAGGGCTACTTAAGTAATGAATGTACATGGAGTTATTAATTATTATTTAATTTCTATATTTTAATACATAGATAGCAAAGAAATAAAGTCAAACTGTGAAGGAGTTTAAATACAATGTTAAGAAGTGCTTCTTGGGTAGAGGATTACCTTCTGACACACCGGTTGAGAAGATCAATCAAGCGCTATGGAACTAGAGGGAATCCGTATCAAACTGCACAAAACGCAATCATGAAATGTTCGTTCCTCATTCATAGGTTGCCCAGCAAGTGTAGGGGAGAAAGTTATATATATATATATGGTTTTATGTATATTCAGAATAAATAAGTGAGCATTTAACAAATTAGTTATTATTATTATTTAGTTCAGTTTCTACTGTATCAAATGTTTCTAGCCATGATTTCCCGGTAACAATTAAGGTAGTTCCATCAGCAAACGACTGTATGTGCCCTTTTACTTTCACATTACATAAACCATTTATCTATATAAGAAAAAAATAGGGCTTAATATTGTTTTCTGATGTACTCTTAATTTGACATGCATGAAGTTACTCATGGTTTCAGCAATTCTGAAACCACTGTATTGATACACCTCGTACACCACAATTTTCAAGTATCTGCAACAGAATTTTATAAGATATTGTATCAAATTCTAAAAATACTGTGATTGCATTTTCACTTTCGTCAAAACTTGTACTAAATATTCTATTTAACTTAACTACAGCATCTAATGCACTCATTCCTGTTTTGAACTCGTATTGATTATTTAAAAAAAAAAAAAATACCTAATTTGGGATACAAATGCAACCAGCCCTTTTTAATGCGTTTTTCTAAGAGTTACTTGACAAAGAAATTGGCCTATAGTTATTGACATCGGCTCTTGACCCTTTCTTATATATAGGTTTTCTGTACATTTAAAAGCAGCAGGAAATTCATCAGTTTCTAAACTCAAATTAAATATACGATGTAATGGTTCAACAACGAAGTATTCTGCACACATTAACACGTCTGTGGTGATGTTATCAATACCAGGTGAGGTAGAAGACTATAATTTATTTATGAAATATGCAAGTTCATGGCTAGCAATACGTGTAAAAAAACAGTGGGTTTGGATTTTTAACTGATACGTTTGTTACCGTACTTTTAGCAGTTATTCCAAACTAACCAACTAATTGATCTCCAAATTTAAGAAAGTTTTTGTTTACGGTATTAGCAATTAGTTGAGGATATTCATAAACATTTAATAATCCTTCATTTGTAATAGTTGTTTTACTTCTGTATCGGTTTATTATTATGGACCTAAATATCTGCAGTAACGTTCTACAATTTGCGTATATTCTTCTTAGTCTAATATTTGCTTATAATAATCTGTTTTGACCTCTTTCCTCAACCGGGTCAATTTATTGCGGTATCTCTTATCATACTCTTTTAAATCTATGTTAATTTTCTGTCTTAATACTAAGCGACTTAAATCTATCTCTTTCACGTACGAATTGTTAAGTCCTTTTGTGATCCATGGTTTAAATTTTCTACATTTACAACTTACATTTGAGGGTTCAACCTGCGTAACTTTATTTATACTATTTGTGTAATTTTATTAAAGTTGTTTGTTGCTGTATTTACACATAGACTTTCTACAACATAATTCCAGTTTATTTGTTCTAATTCTTTCCTTAACATGTCGTAATTGACAAAAGTTTTAAAATTTTGTTTGACAGCAATTCTTTCTACCACCAGAGGAAAATTTAAAAATAGTTAAATAGTAGTCAGTAATGATAGTTAGCTTAATTGCATGGTTTGTAATAGGTTAAGTTTTATGAATATGTGGTATAAGATTTGGATACTTCAGTAACCTTGGTATGTTAATTTATACATGAAACATATCCATAAAAATAAAGCACGTTCAAGTATCTGTCTACCATTTTTTTTTTCTCTCTAGTATAGATTTATGTTTATATCACCGGATAGCAAAGACGATGTAGTTATTATTGTTTGAAGTTTAGTATTCAATGAGTCAAGAAATTCTGCTGCATCACAGTTTGGTGAATTTTATACACCTATCACGTTACATTGTTCCGTATGGCTGGTGACGCGTAAACGCATTCATGAAGCACCTTTAAATTTGAGTTCTGAAACACTGACATGTAGCTCTTATTTAATAAAAACCATAACACCGTGTGCTTTCGTAAGCGTATTTTCAGTGTAGCATCAATTACAACCTGCTAAATGAATCTCATGAGTAAAATCATTTTTCCAAATTTAATAATAATTAAACTACATCAATAGCTAAGTTTTCTAGTAGAACCAAATATTCCGACAAATTTTATTACGTCCAATTCACTACCAGACTCTAAACTCCATTTAATCTTTAATTTTATCCGCTCTTTATCTTCATCCTTTCCTTTCTTTCTCTCTCTTGTTTTTTATTTGCTAAGTTTTCCTTATTTAATTTCTGACATTTACTCTTGTTTGAATGAATTTTTATTTTTATTTTCATCTTCATTAATTCTTGTTTAATCTTTTCACCCGAAAACAAGATGTATAGTATTTACTCTTTGAACCAAGCAGGCGTAGCTCAGTTGGTCGAGATTTTCCTCCGTATTCGGAAGGTCTCGGGTTCAATCAAGAGGACAACCATCCTAGCTTGGTGTTTTCCCAGGGTTTTTCCTGTCACACTAGGCTAATGCCGGGAAGGTACCTTCAAACTAGGCTATGGCACAATTCCCACATGCTCTCCCCTATACTTTCCCGGCCTGTGTCAATAATACCTATAGCCATCATAAATATAATTCACTTCAACTTACTTTTCGGGATGGTAATATAGGGTACGCAACAAGAACAAAACACAAATGTTTTTTTTTTTTACATGTGATAAAGAAGAAATGGAAAATGGTTGTGTACGTAACTTTTGAGAGCTGTTCAAAGTTGGAGAATACTGTGGAAATATTATGAATTTCTTTCAAGCCGTATCTGCGTTAGTGTACTCTGCGTTAGTGTACTTTTCCTTTTTAAAACTAAGGAACACAAACCAAACAAAACACTAAAGTTAGACAGTACAACTTGATTTTAGCTTTACAACTATATGCTGGAACTATAAGAAATATCTTTAAATCAGATAAGTACTTAATGTTGCATGCTAAACACATGCATTTGAGAAGTGAATAAATGCTCAGGGCGAGTCATAATTATGTTAGCACATAAATGTGGTAATCTGTCGTTGTATTTAGCGGTTCTTGACCTCAAGTGTGATATCCTCTATACTATAAATGACAAAATGGAATGTAAACAATATCGTAACAATCGCATAACGCACATGTAACAGCTCTTCTGTTCTTTGCAGATAAAATGGCACCAAGGCTCTAGTGAGGAGAAAGAAGAGGTGTAGCATGTCTGATGGAAGTGTTTGACTCCCCAACGGTTGTTTGTAAGAAATTCCACATACGGTTTTCACCGAAATCCACCCAGCCGTTTAACAATTTATCGTATTTACGAGAAATTCGTGTGAACTGACTCGGTGGTTGGTAAATACAAATGGAATGCCGGATTCCCATAATGAAAAGAAGTGAACATCGTTGTTGTACAGGAGTCAGTTTTACGTAGTACTAGAAAGTCAACCAGGCGATGCAGTTTGGGAACACGGATGCCAAGACGAAACTGTATGGAGAATCGTGACGCAGGACCTCGAAATGCGCCCATATCATATCCAAACCATTCAGCCCGTGACAGACGATCAAAATCGTGTACGCGTGATGTACCGCGAGCAATGTCACATATCGACCCGGACATTGTGGATCAAATAGCATTTAGTGATGAAGCCATATATCATGTTAGTGCCATGTGAACCGACACGATACTATCTTAGGGGATACTGAAAACCCTCTAGTCACTCACGAGCACAAGCGAGTCTCCCTAAAGTTTGTCTGGTGTACTGTTACTGTAAGTGGCGTCATTGGTCCATACTTTTAAGATACGGAAACAGTGACGGCTGACTCCTACCTTCAAATGTTGCTTTCCTACGCCATTGATCACTTTCCCTTGACCGTTCGTTCCCAACTGGATGATGCACTTCTCCATTTTGCACCACCTAAGCATTGGCCTACCTATTCGCTAGATCTAACACCACATGTGACCTTTTGGTAAGGGGTAAGATTAAAGAAAGAGTGTATTACACGTAGTCCAATCTATTCAAAGATATTTCTACCGTAACGCTTTACACGCCACATTCGATCGTTTCCATTGTTGTGTGAATAACAACGAGGAATAGGTTAAGAAGTCACTGATGTAATTTTGTCCAACTATTTCTTGTAATGCTGTACCAACTGCTGTAATATTCATTGTAATGTTCTTTGCACGTATTAAGACCGCTTATCCTTTTCCTATCCAATGTTAAATTTCCATATAGTGTATTTAGCTTTGAAAACAAAAACCAACAAACGTATTAATATATACGTTTAATCGAAAAAGGCAGTTGAGTTTTACATGGAAAATTCCATAAAAATTTTGTTTTGTTTTAATTTGCGTCCACTGCACTTATGAATTTCGTATTTTGTACCGTGATACATAACACAATACTTAATCATATCTCTAAGCTTTCTATCAGCATATCATTTACCAATACAGCGATATTTAAATATGTAATTTTTGCCATGCCCATACGAACCGAGCAAAGAAATGGTCACTGTGATTATTACCTTCGCAGACAAAGCAAACCCAGCGGCAGCTCTTAAGTGGTCCCTTTTGCTCTGCTGAAGCTGGTCTTTTTTTAACATCTTGTTAAAGAAAAACACAATTTTAGCATCTACACCGCATGGAACATTGTAAAGGATTCTTTTGCTTCTTCCTTTTATTCATTCAGTATTTTCTAGACGGAAGGTTGGTGACAATGATTAGACGAGGCGTTAGCTTACGATGAGTATGCACTAAAGTCAGAGATTGCGACTTTTGATTTCGGTAGTGGGAACCTTAGCGAGTATGGAAAACTATGTCATCGCCCCTGGGGGTGGTTGACAACTGAGGGGAAGGGGCAAGATCTCGAAAAACATCAATCAAGGAATCGATCATAACTCGCTTAATAAACATGGTAAGGCATTATTATTATTATTATTATTATTATTATTTCAATTGTTGGGAATAAAATTCTCTATAAGAAATGTCCTGACACAAAAATCCGTATCTTCAATTTCTGATGAAAAATTATTTTGTCAGAAAAAAACAAAAATTAGAGATTTCGGGTAAAAAAATTACCTCCATTTATCAGTAATATTATTTTTATTAACAATACCGAAAAAATAACGGTTTTTCCCACATTAAAATAATTATGCCCAAAACAGTCCAGCAACTGTGTTTTTAAGAAGGCGACCGTGCACGATGGTAGTCTACTTATTCAAGTAATAGAAACATACGTGTCATTTCTGTTGCTACTCAGCTCCGTTTATTCCTCAGTTTCCTAAAGCCATTCTGAATAATGTGTGTTGTTGTACTTATTTTTAAAATTGCAAATGACACGGTTTATTATGTGCTCGCATTACTTAAGTTCAAAACTATACCGAGTGCCTCAAAGGTTATGCAACCGTTCTTTCATAGCAAGTAAATATTAAACATATTGAGATATCGTTTTTTCACTGAAATAAAACGCTGTATATTGGGAAGTTTTTAACATATTAATCAACGAAACGCCAATTATGATTCAGGCACGATTGTAAGAAATTTTGCCCGAGTCGGAAATTATTTTTTATAACAAACACTATATATTCTTACATAAAACCCATTTATTTAACAAATCTCAAAATTTCTTCTTATCAGCATGGCTGCTCAACGAATATGAGAAGGTATACAAAATAATAATGTATAATGTACTGGGCACTGGTGATAGCGTACCCGTTACAAGGGGTCGTTAAATATGATTGTCCATGGTGGTGGCGGTAATGATGAGTAAGTTGGTAACGTGCCAGCCGTGTACAGAAACATTCATAAATTTATATGTAGGTAATTACACAGACACTTTTACGGCTCGAGCGTGAAGATGCCAATTCCATATTAATGCCACTTTATTTTACTATCAACAATAATTTCACTTGTGCACTGAATAACACTCAAAATGGACACACTCAATTAGAAACAGAGAACGACGCGAACCGATAAAACGCACGAGAGCACAGTTTTTGTTGAGATGATGCTGGTACTTTTTTCCATCACAACACATTAACAACGAAGAATTATCAAAAATGTCACATCAGTTGGGTATTGCTACTAGATTTTTCACGCTGACACATGTAAGAATAGTATTATCTTCATAAATTGATGATTATTTTAATAATTACTAGACATTATGTCGCCACACACAACTTATGAAACTGCTGGAATGTTTCCACTTTCGCACATCACTCTTCGTCCTTTGCGTCCCATCAGCGAGTGAATTTCCGCACTCTTCAGAGTCCGCCTAAACGTTAATTCTTCCCTCTCACCGCTGCACACCTTGAATATGGCCAATAAGGGCCGTGTGTTCAAACTAGAGGGTAACACAACCGTTTACAGACGTTGTTGAGGCCCTGTCACCAGCATTGAATCCTTCCTGCACCCTCTTCCCAGGTTACGTCATCCTCGAAAAGGGTAGTGGAGTAGGGAAGAGGTTTTAATGTTTTTGGTTAAATTAAGAAAATAAACATAACACTAGTTATCTCCACAAATCTCTATTGATTTTTACATTACTGTGGATAAGAGTGTTGGCGAGAAAAACTGACCATCTTCTCTGAACGTAAAAGGGAATTTCTCGATTGTCAAACACGTGAATTGAGTCTGATAGGTGGTGACGCCTGGTGGGCAAGCTGTGAATTAAACGATGTATAGCACAACGGGATGCTTCGGTGCAGAAAGGGAGAGAGAGAAAAAGTAGGTTAACGATCCTTTTACTCCTGCTGACGATGAAATAAAAAAAGTGTATATGTTGGCTGCGATGTCGCTGTGGCAGTAAGAAAACTCTGCCACAGCTTAGCGTCCGGGAAGGGTCCGAAGTCCAAGAATGTCCATCCTGAGTTCGAGAATCGTGGACTATAGGCTAACTGCAACACTGTAGATTCCCGAAGTTCACTGCAGCATCGACTAGGCTCGCGAACAAGTTTCGCGGTGGCTCGCGGGCCACACCGAAGTGTGTCCTTACAGAGAACAAGATGTCAAAATGTCTGTACTGTCTCTGTCAGTTCATTATATTTCTTCTTCATAGAGTCCATGAACAAGTACTTCGCGGTGCGCGTCAGTGTGCCGTATTTAATATAATTTAAAAACATATAGATTTAGTGGCATCATACTAATATTGATTCTTTGACGAGTGGCATATTTTACACTTACGACATGAAGGCACAAACACTACATAAACAATATGCAAATTACAACTACATTTTATATGGATTGAAATGCAAATATAAAAACACATCATGATAAAACAAACACTACAAGTATTTTTTGCTAAACATAAATTCACATATGGATTACATAGAATCAGGGACCTTTTCCGTTGCCCTGATATAAACTATTCCAGTAATGTGCTAACATACATTCTTATTTACTTTCGTTCATCAAAACCATACTTTTTCTTCGAATCTCATCGCACAAAGAGTTATTAATGCTTCATGAGTACAAATACAATCACACGAAAATCTGACAAAGTAATAAAATAAATTGTAATTCCCTTCATAAACAGATGTCTATAAAACACAAAAATATCATTTAACTAAAACATATTTACTTCTTCATCTCAACAAAGCAAAAATTATTTAACTTGAGCATCTGACTACTCTACTAATGCTTTTTTAAAAAATATTCAGCATGACATGACTTTTTACAGTATCTTACATAAAATATTCAAACTTTCAATACTATACGAGGCTACACTAAACATGTTACACGTGCGGTAACTTTATTTACACCTTACATGCTAAAATCGTTATTCACGATCAGCGAAATTCCAAAATAAAAATTTACTGTTAATGGGATTCGCCCAATTCATTTCAACCAATTTTTCGAGGTAGGGTTCATTTACTTTTTTTTACAAAACATCATAATCAACTCATTCCATACCTCGTTACTTTTCTTAGTTTCATCATTGGCTTTGTTTGGGTCAAAGTATTTACCTGTCAAAATAATGGACTGTTATTTCGTCAGTCCTCTGATTATTTGTGTCAGTGGGAGTGCTGCCTGGCGTACTGTACTTCTTAACCATTTCTGTCCATATTCTTCTGGTTTCAGGAGTTGGTTCCCAGGTGATGCAGCGTTGGACCGACTGCAATCCTGTGGTTTCTCCAAAAGTTGGGTCCAATAGTTCAACCACGTTATCGTTGATGATCTTGGTGCAGATGCACGGAGCTCTGTATAACTCAAACCACTAACGAATCTTCTTGTCGACTAAGCTGCTGGTATTGTACTGTCGCAGGAACACTAGGTCGTTCAGTTTGATCTTCCGTCTGGAACGTTGTCCTTGGTTCAGGGCTTGGTTCCTCTTCTGTATCTTCTCCTTTCGCTTCAGGTCTGCCATGACTAGTTTCCCTGATCAATTAATCCCATCGGTATCTGTGACTTCTTCTTGTGTCTTAGTACCTAGGTGCTAAAGGATTAGTGATGATACGTCGCCGTTTAGCATCAGCGATAAAGGCGATGTTGCTAAAGTCTCAGTAAGTGAATAATTTAGAAGCAGGGTGATCTCTGATACATACTTCGGCCAATCAACGTGGAAGTTCTTACAGAATACTCTCCAAATGCGTGCAAACTCCTTATGGATCCTCTCGACCGGCGATGAAGCTGGATGATATGGTGTCGCGTAATTTAGGAACTTCTGCGAGGCTAAGCAGTGACCATTATGAGATATTATTGCCGTTGGAAGGCCAAGGTGCATAATGTAGGTGTCTAGGCGCTTAATTACGACGTTGGTGGTGGCATTCCTTATGAGATAGACCACGATAAATCTGGTGTATACGTCGAGGCATGTACATAGGTACGAAAATCCTCCTGCCGGTAGGGAGCTTGCCTATCAAATCTATGGATAGTAAGGCACTTGGACGACTGGCTGGGATGGTCTTCATCAGGTGCATAGGCGGGTGAAAGTCCATCTTTGTCTTCATATATATCAAGCAGTTCTTGATGTAGTCCGAGACATCTTTGTCTATTTCATTTCCAAATGAAGCTTTCCTTAATGAATGAGTGCTCTTTCCAAATTGTCCACAATTGTCGTGCGCCGATCGAATAACATCCTTGGTTAAGCTTTCAGGTACTACAACACGTAGTTGCTCGGTATGATGGAAGTTCCGTTGCAGCAGCAAACCGTTGGTCATTGTGTGTTTTTGACGTGCGGTCCTTGATCCACGAAACTCCATGTTCGGATCGTCCGGATTCATGAGATATTCCATGATTTTTCTCAATTCTCCATCCTCCTTCTGTTTTGCCGCAATATCTTCTACTGTAGGAGACATAATCCAGTCTGGTATAACCTTGAAACTATGGACCGTGATGACGTTTCGGTCTTCATCCACGCAGAGACGTGACAAAGCATCAGCGATGACATTTTGCTTTCCTGGCAGATATTCGACGACAATGTTGAGGTCCTGAATTCTAAATTCCATCTATTAAGGTGTGGATTAAGATGTTTCATCGTCCTAAAATGTACCAATGCTATATGGTCTGTTTTGACGATAACCTTGTGATCATAGAAGAGCGATCTCCATTTGCGGACAGCGTGGATAAGGCTAACGAATTCAATCTCGGTAACTGAATATCTGCTTCCGCCGATTTCAGAATCTTGCCAGTAAATCCGATGATATGTAGTTCTCCATCGTACTCCTGATAAAGAGCAGCTGCCGTACTGAGGATCGATGTATCAATTATAATATGGAATGGGTGACCCATGTTCGGGTGTTCTAGCAGTACGTTCCCACACAATTCGTTTTTCAAAGACTGGAAGGCAGCTTTATGTTGACTGGTCCAGATCCGTTCCTTCTTTTGTTTCAATAAGTCATAAGGTCTAGCAGACTTTTCTGGGAAGTCATAAATGAATCTAGATGCCCACAGGAATACACCTAGGCATTGTAGTAGTCTTGATGTTATTGGGTGGTTGCAGTTTTCGTATCTTTTCCACATAAGATGGATCCTTTTGAATTTCCTTGCTTGAGATCATGATATCCAGAAAGATCGTTGTTACAGGTAGGAATGAGTACTTTGATAAGTTGACAGTCATGCCGGCGTCAGACAATTTAGTAAAAATTCATCTAGGGTAGCGAAATGTTCGTCGACAGTCAAAGAGGTTACTGTCATCAAAGTACAGGATAAATTTCTGTGATAGATCGAATACAAATATTTTCTGTAGTGCGTACTGTAGATCCACAGATCCATTAATGTAACCATAGATCGTATATATATATTTTATAACTGGTGCAGTAATCCTGCGTTTCGTTCGTTCTCTCGGCGCAGAATTTTAATAAAACCATTTGCTTCAACGCTAATTCACGTCATCATCAAATACTTTTATTTTTATTTTGCTGCCGAAACCAGAGAAAGCAAATTTTGGGGGGAAATTCTTGTATTGTGTATATATATGTGTAAGTGTTTCTATAGTGTTTATTTTCATGTTCGCACGACACCAAATTAGGCTAACGCTCTTGTGAACTTTTAGTAATGCCACCGATCATTACTCGCTCTATCATGGCATCCATAAATTCTGAAATAAAGTCCCATTCAAGCCCTGTTAGGCCAGTGGAATCAGAAACTACCCCTCTACAACGACTCTTACTCCAGCTGACGATGAAATAAAAAACAATAAAGTGTACATGTTGGCTGCGATGTCGCTGTGGCAGTAAGAAAACTCTGCCACAAAGGAAACTTTTACAATAATAGGTTGACGTGCACGGGTATTAGCAGTGTATTCCAAAAATGTAGAGTTTTAGGTTCCTTGATTGCAAATTCATAAAAATGGACCATATAATCCCGCTCAGTCCGTCTAATACTAGACATGACACCGAGGGGGGGGGGGGGGCACGGTTTTCTATACTTACTAAGGTCCCCAGTTACTTAAATTAAGTCAGAATTTCTGACTCTTTCAGTACACGCTCTACGTTAGCTAGAGCCTGCACTAGTTGCTCTCTATTGGTATAATTTAGTTGAACTAAGAAGAATCTCTTTTGTAGATCGATGAACAAAGAGTTGAGCAAGCGATTGATTGTGGAGTATTTAGTTATTAACAAGAACCCACATACACCAATAATGAACATTTTACAGTCGGTTGTCAAACAATCAATACAAAAGAAAATTTAAAAAAACATGAACAAATACGTTAACAGAAAGAATTATATCAACATTTATAAAAAGACAAAAATCATTACGTCAACTTACATCAGATATCAATACCAGGTTTTTCATAAAATGGGTAAGAGCAAAATCAAGATGCCTTGATATTTGGTTATACTGAGATGACAACTTGTAAATTATGGAACGCTGTACAATAGCAAGTCTGGGTGTTCGCAAAGCAAGCAGGTCAATACTAAGAGCGGATCTTACAGGAACTCAAAAAAACAATCCGTGAAAAATCTATTGCCAGATCTGATATGTCTATTAACAATTTTATACAGGTATTTGAAGTCATGCAAAGTACGTGCTAAAGGATGTTTAATATGAAGGACTTGTAAGAGTTGCTGTTTGATGAACTCGTGTGTGGATGGGATGCAAAAGCGTACGATAGTCAATAAAAAGTTCAAAACTCTGTTAATCTTAGACAGCACTGTGGGAGACGCCATAGCTCAATATTGTGTTGTATGGAATTTTACTTATGGCCTTTGGGCATCTCAGGCCGGGACCTGGTTAGTAGGTACCATTCCGGCATTTGTCTGGTGTGACTCAGTGTGTTGTATTGAGCAGAAACGTGGACTCTACGAAGGAAGAACATTGGAAACCTTTGAAATGTGGACGTGGAGAAGAATGGAAAAATAGTTGGACACAGAAGATGCGTATTGCGCAAGTGCTGAAGAGAGTAGGCGAGGTTAGGACATTGGCTGCGCCGAGATTGTATACTGAGGGATGCAAGTGAAGGATGGTTGAAGAAAAGAGAAAAAGAATCCAACATCTTGACAAATCATATGCTGAGATAAAGGGGAAGCAAAAGATCCGGATGAATGACGAGGGCTTAGCTTGCGTGTCCTGAAGAGCCTGCCGCTTTCGGCAGAACACTAATGATGATAATGATGATGAAGAAATTTTATAAGGTATACTTTTCAGTTTCTGAATTGAATTGTTATAAATGTCCTTGTGACCTTTGAAGGACGCGATCTACAGATTTTTGGTAAAGTGGGTTCCGAACCACTTCGTTCAATGGGTCTCGGCGGGAATTGAACCCGTGACCACAAGCGCACAGAAAGTCCAACATTTGAGATTAATCTATCCCAATAGCTATGGATCTCCAAACTGCCGCTTTGTTTTCGCTTAGTCTGTCTCCAGAATCATCTGAAGAAATTCTGTACTCACGATTACATGGATAACACTTAAAAGAAAACGTGATGAGAAGACCGCTTCTGGTCTCTTTGTAAACAATTTATTTACCCATTGTATTAATAACATACACTTTGATGCTTCCTTACAATGGCTTTCCATTCAGGAGAAAAAAAACTTCTATAGTAAATGTTCCTTCTCCCCGTAATATATTTCACTTAAGATCGAGCCGACCTAGTAGCCGTGTCGGTTAAGGCGCTAAGCCAACGACTCGAAGGTCCCGGGTTCGAATTCCGGCTGGTGCATGGATGTGAATTTTAACTAGCATCGCGTTTATAATCGTGACGGGCCGAAGTCAGAGTTACAAAGAATGCCCATAGAAAATATAGTTTACTTAAGATTGATTATTCCCCATCACTGCTAGTAACAAAGTTTCAAATGCTGAATTTCTTGTGCCAGCAATGTCATTTTCCGCTGGTAATCTCTTATTGTCAAGTTATTTTTCTTCCAATATTATGTTTTTCATGCACCCATCTCGGTTGGAAAAGACTAGCTGTTTCATAAGTCGTGATGGATTTGAGAGGAGGGAGGAGTGATGAGTGTTTCCCACCGTTTAAAAAAAAGGTTCCCTGTTTCTTCTTTTTCGCCTTTAAAACATTTGCAAAAGTTCATGCCAGAAGCTATTTTCAATTGTTCTTTTAATCCTATCGGAAAAGGGAGGCCAGGAAGACAAAGCCTGACAGTGACAATACATCCCCTATCATTCATTGCCTAAGGCCAGAGACATCTGTTTCTCCACTTGTGGACTGACGGGGCGCAGGAAAAAGTAACAGGTCAAAAAGTTCGTATCGATTCTGCTCTTCGCAGCGCTATCTCAGAGAAAAATTGTGGAACTACCGAATTTTCTCTACAATCTTAAGCGTTCCATGTCTCATTGCCATAAGTGTTAACATAATTATGATTCACCTGTATGTTTTATTTACCTTTCAATTTCTTGATTAAAATGTCCTAAAGGATGGAATTAAAAGAAACATGACTAATTAATGCCTTTTAACTTTCACTTGGAAATGTAATTGAAACTTTATATTGGACTAAACTTAGTATAATCGTTAATGCATTTGATATAACTTACCAGAATTTTATAGAACGGTGGTACCTTTAAGGAAATTGGTTCTGTAATGGGGCCTTGTCCACCAGACATAATTTTAACTTCTCCTTCGCAAACTCGCAAAGTAGGAAAGCTACAAGAAAACGTATTTACAAGATCACAAATTTCTCCACATATCGAGAGACATGTTCAACTGGGCACTTGCATTTCAAATCATTGTAAGTTTGTATGTTACAGCCCACATGCAACGCGAGGTTTTATTTAGCTCTGTTTATAAGTTAATTTCCGAAAGTAATCGCTGTAGTGACCGGGAATCAACTTGGATCCTCCGATTGACAGAGAAATATTCTACCATTGACTACTACCGCCAAGACCAATGTCTGTGAGTATGGAGGAAGTATCTTCGCGCCTCTGATTAAGCACCGAAATTCAGAGCGCTCCACCACCTGCGGAAATTTAGGAATTTTTCAGTAAATCGGGCAGTACGAAAGAATTAATTGTTAATTCCCTTTACACATGAGACGTATTAGATGCTTCAACTGAGGCGGGAAGAATATTCTACACGCATAGAGGTTGGTCCTGGCACAGAAACGGCATAATGAAAGAGCACTCGGCTGGCAATTTCTGGTGACTGTCATCAATTTTTCTATGCAATTTTTTTTTTTTTTATTTATTTATTTGCTAAGGCTGACGTACTAATAACGCAGGAATTCAGACTTCTTCCACTACTTTTTTACTTACACCGACACCACACTGTAATGAATCTATTAATAAGGCTTTACTTTACATGTTAATGAGTAAAGTGAAAATAATAAAACAGAAATATATCAATAATGTTAACTTTAAGGACAATATTCCTTAGCAATGGAGTATTCTAAATAAAACAGTACCACCTAGATTTATTCCTTACAGTTGTTGCATTGCCAGACCTATGGTACAGATTTTCTAATTTTCCGTAAAGCTACTTGTCACGCCGTTTCACTCTAAGTACCGGCCTCGGAAGGAAAATATTGCGGCACATATTATCCAACGTATTTACTTCTAAGATTGCCTGACTGGCTAGGATGTTCTTGCGTGTATCGTAACCCGTGTTAATAAACACTTTTTTCATGACATGCAATAGAATGCTTCATAACGTGAATGTTCGCAGCAAATTGTTTACGTTTACGTACAATTTATTGGGAAAAGATAATTGTCTGCAGGTCGGTGAATGGTGTAATGTTCAATATATTCTAAACCGAGATGATGCAGTTTCTGCAGCGTGAGATTTCCTTGGCAACAAAATGGGTTGTAATGAAGAAACAGGATCCTATTCGATAGTTTCTTCGCCCGATTTTCCTTAAAAACTTCACGTAGTCTGTCTATCAGTGAACGTATAGCTGTTCAATCAACGTTATCCACTTTCAGTTAGTATGACACACTCCCAATCCAAAAGATTACACCCGTCACCTTTCATACAGATTTTAGTACTCCTGATTCTTTTTATTCGTGGTGGCTTATCATGGCACCACTACATCGATTAGACTTTGGTCTCGGGATCTTAGAGATGATGTCAGGTTTCATTAACTGCCACAATTCGCCGGGTGAATCGCTTGCATTGAAAACCAATCCAAAAATACCTACGAGATTTTCCGTCTTTTCCTCTTGCCATTATATATCACCTACTTAGGCAACAGTTTGACAAAGAGTTTCCCATACCGAACTGATCGAGATCTCCTATCTGTATAGATCAGTTCATGCACCTTGTCCACCATACTTGGAGTTACTTTTGCTCTCCGTCTTCCTAGCTTTTCTTCAACTTCTGTGATTGTCCTACCTCTCCTGAAGTCAGTAACTTAAGGTTTCATTGTGCTATACAAACCTTATACGGCTAGGAAGTCGGTCACAACCATCCAAGAACTCCGATTTGAGTGTCTCCCATACCAACAATATTCATCTGACCTAGCTCAGACTGATTACACTCCTGAAAATTTGAAGGATCATTTTAATGGCACGAAAATCTGAAATGACGCTGCATTAACGAATGTGTATCGAAATGCACTGAACTGAAAAGTGAGTACACCTACTCGTACCTACAGACTCCCTGATACACGGTGAACAAAAAATTAATTGTGATTTTTATTTGAGGCTTGAGGTACCATAACGCTTGCTTGGTACGAACAAACAAGATTAAAGAGGAGGCCAGGATCGTATTTCAAACCGAGACCTTCCGACTACCGCTGAGTATTTTGTACCCGCATAAATGGCAATCACACAAAAATTAAGTATTCTTAATCCATACAATATTATTGAACTTAAAGATGGAAGAAGATAAGGTTCCTTATAACCTTAACTTTGCCATATAATGCAAGATGTAAATTAATTAATTGCTTATATAATCTTTATTACAAGCATAGGAATAAACACACGAAGGTAATTAGCAACACTATTGAAAGGTTAGCACTACAAGTTTTGAAATTACATAAACATATTTATTTTCTTTGTTATCGAAAGTACTACTGCTTTAATTGGTAAAACTATAGTAAATGTACTTACAAGTGTATGTTCTTCAGTGAATCGTCATAATATTTTATCCAAAACTGTTGAGATTCTGTAACCAAATGAATATATACGAAATAAAAAATAGGAATGTTTACAGAATTAACATAGCATTATGAATTCAACTGACAACGCGATTATGAAACATAATAAACTTATAACTTCTAGGATAGTCAAATTAGTCATCAGCATTAGTAAAATTAACACAGAATTATTTCTTAAAACATTTATTACTAGGATTTTTTTTTTCTATTTCGAGTTTAAGTGCATACAAATAAACGTTTAATATAACTTGTTAGCTTTCTAAATTATTGCGTTGAGGAAAAGATCCTGACTCACTCACGACATTTGTGTATTAAAGTGTACTTGTGGTGTCTTCCAAAGTTGCCGTGATTAAGTTAATGCCGTATGTGCTACCAATCATGTTTTATTTTCTAATCTGCAGGTTAAGAATGGCGTAGAACAAAATACAACTGTGAGTCCTTATACGATACGTTATTGCTGGAAGCGACATCCGTCAACTAGAGATGCCGTGAAAGAAATTTGCAAAGCTGAATGACATGGAACAGTAAGTTAGTGGAAGGTCTCGAGGTGGCACAGGTGTTTTTCGGCCAATGATAGCCTTACAGATCAATCCCATTCCGGACGACCACCGACGTTGGATAATGTGCAGCTGATGGCAGTTTTGAATGACGAGCCATCGTGACTTGAGAGCAGGGATTGGTGTCGATCAGAAAAGCGCTTTGAATCACCTACATCAGCTAGAATTTGTGCACAAGAACGCACGGCAGGATTCATACGAACTCACCGAAGCACAAGTCAAACAGCCGGTTGAGATCTTTCGCCGGCTGCTCAACAATCCATTGAATGATGCGTTCTAGAAGTGAACCGTGACATTCAATGAGAGAAAGGTCTACTTGGTCAATCCAATCGCAGTAAACAATGAAGGTTCCGCGAGAGCAAGCCCTACCATCAACTCTGCGTCAAGAACGATTCGGTGCAAGGAGATGATCTGTGTTTGATGGAACTTTGAAGTTATCATGTTTTTAGAACTTTTGCCGAATGGTCGTGTCAGCACTGCAGAATTGTACTGTCAGCAACTGAACCGTGTTTACAAGCTGAAAATGAAGTATTCGTCCTGTCTTCGTCAAAGATGCCATCTCTTTCTGCAACGGAATGCCAAGCCTCATAAAGTCAAGCAGACCACGGGAAAGTATGCACAGCTGGACGGAGTCGAGGTTACACTACATCCTGCTTATAGTCCCGATGTTGCACCGTCAACTACTGCTTGTTACGTGCCATGTAGCACTTCTTGTGTGGTCGCTCATCGCGTCGTTTGATGAGGCTGAAGAAACATGCAAACAGTTATCTGATTCACAGCCGCTTCGAGTTGTTTGAGGAGAATGAAGAAACTGGAACGGATGTAGCTTCTTATCCAAAGCAGCGTTCCCACTCACCTGGAATAGTCAGGGAATCCAGCTTAGCACTAAAAAGTCCTGGAAAAGTCAGGAAATTTCACTAAAATGTCTGGAAACTTCGAAAAGTCAGGGAATTTGATAGCTTATTGTTTGAAATTCATTTAGCTACAGCAGGCATTTAAGTTAGATCGTTTTTGAAATTACTTGGAGGCTAATGTGCCAACCATGAAGCAATTTAAGAAAAGAATACAATGAAATATTTTGGTGTATCTTTATTTTCATGCAACTATGATCTTTATTTTCCCATGGAATTATGATATACAAAATGGGGTACCTGGAAATTTCTGAGTAGTGGCCTGGAAAACGTGGAAAAGTCAGGGAATTTGATCTTGGCAAATGAATGGGAACCCTGCAAAGGTCCGTCGCGGTCCCGGATTGGGTAGCTAAACCAGTTCTGGGTTCTTGTCTGTTATGGTTGAAAAGCAGTTGTGAGCCTAGTCGAACCTGCAGCCCTGTGCAATGTACCCAAGTTCTACCTCGCGACGGGATCGGGCGTGCTACTATTACACAGGGGGTGTCCAGCAGGTGAGTGGGGAATGAGGAATAAAAACTACGATGAGAAGGTTCTAATTTTTTATTTGTGGTCATGGAGTTATATGAGCTCCAGAATACTCTGGAGTTATTACTCAGCAGCACCATTCGAGGTACTTATATTAATCCAACACCTTCTGAGCATTACCCATGTCTTGCATATGTATAACATAGTAATCTAATCAGATGTGAACGTTTATATAAAGTGACTAATAACTATAAAAATATTTGATTGATATAAGATAAACATTGGCAATAATAATAACATAAAGTACAAATTGAAATAAAAACAAAACAAAAGCAATATCATTATTAAAAATGATAATTCATAATCTTAGTCTTAAGCATTTTCACTACTTCCATCTGTTGGTCACATTTTCTATCGCGAAATATTACGGGAAATCACTTTCTCTGATGAGTTCATGCAAAAGATCAAATGCAAATAAACTTTTAAGCATTCATTATAAACACAAAATTAGCATATAATTAGATATAACATTAATCCCTTAAATGTAGTATGGGGCTACAAAGCATGTAAACAGTTCTTTGATTCTTCGCCCAGATCCGGATGCTTGGCGATCGATGGCGGACGATTGTTGTGAATGATGGTCTGTATTTTGCCGAGTAAATGTGATGTTCCGCGAGTTCCCGCTTTCTTCTCACCACAATAAAAGCAAGTAGCTATCAAACGCACGATTAAAAAATGCGCTGGCAGTAAAAACGCAATCCAGAGCTCCTCAAATACTAGTAGTCAGTATATCGTATTTTATTAATCTGTTTCCTTAAAATTAATACAAACCCGTAAACCTAACTGGAGTGTTTATACAAGTACTGATTCTATATTTGTACCAATGATTTAAAAATAAATAAATAAATATATAAAAAAGAAAAAGAAAAACGAAGTTACAACAGGTCATAGTCCCAAAATACTGACAATATTTTGACGAAATTCTGACAATGGTAAATACAAATTTCTTTTCTTAATGAACACATTGGTTAATTTAAGAGTAATACCCGCTCTTAAACATTTTATTTCTAAAGAGATTTTGTTTGTCACTGAATGTTCTAAAGAGTTTTTGTATTAGCTAATCAAAACTAAACTAGTTCGCTCCACACGTCTAGGACCCTGGCCATTCACGTGGCTTTTGTTCAAAGACAGTATCACTTGATGAGCGTGATTTCCTATCGCCATTTTATGTGGTTTTTGGGTTCGGAGTCAGCTACGTGTCAATTCCACTTGATCCCTCAGTTCGCATCAAAATACTGGGTCAATGCCCAAAATTTCAACTTCACCTGGACTCCAGACCAATACCACTAACAGCCAGAAACTGCTTAAGCAGCAATGTTAATTAACACAATCTTCTATAATTATTTCTCATAATGCGCACAAATTATCTTAAAAAACAACACCTAATTTGACTTCTATCCTTTTACTCATACTAAAAGTATTAGCTTTTATTATTATTATTTTAAGAGCTTGACAACTGATGATTGCTAATACATTGTCAAACTTAGAAAATCATTATGAATTACGCTGGAATCAATTTATGTGATTTATATCAAGAAGCAGATATAGGTTAAATTATTTACATTTACAACAACGCAACAAAAAACTCAAGTACGTACCTATCAAAGATTCCTTGTTTATCGTATACAAAGATGCAGATGGATCAGTAACATTTTTCCACAAAGTTGTTGTTGAGTCAGTATTTTCCATGCTGGCATCTAAATTAACATCACCCATTGGAATGATTCGACAACTAACATTTTTACCTGAAAACGAAGTTATTAAATCTTATAATATATAAATATTATATATATCTGAGTATCCTTAATAAATTATAGATTTGCCTGAGTTCTCCAGATTTATAAAATTCCCTGAGTATTCCAGGTTTTCCACGGTGGTAGACACCCTGTAAAAGTATAAAAGATTCTTATTACACTTAACCTACATTGACACGAAACATTTTGTTGAAAAAAATATCCTTGAATGAAAAATATAATATATCCTCGGGAAGGTAATTTTTCGTTACTTATGAGAGCATGGTGGTCTTGATCTTATTTCAATTTAACTTTTCGACAATCGCTCTATATGACCGAGAAAAATCAAGTAAAAACTCTGAGTCATAATACCCCGTTCCAAAGTTTCAACACGGATCGCCTTATAATGAGGAAAGCATGTTTCATCTGAGACATCGTTTTCTGTATATTCAGATGCTGTAAAGTTTAACTGTATTTTTTTATTAATGCAAAACAATAAATGGGGCGAGTGGAGATTCTTTTACTTTGGTTCTCTAATACTACCAAAAATTTTCAAATCAGGGGATAATTACAACATACAGTGTGAAAGTAATCGATGACCACTCAAATGACAGATTCCAGGCCCGGCCTTACTTTCACGTTCCTGCTATGGTTCGAACGCGGCCTAGACATATATCGGGAAGGGCGCAAGCCATAGTGCTGTTACCGCCCATACAATTCATTTTATCTTATCCTATACATATTTTATCTTTAGCTGCTGCAGAAGCATAAAATAGCTCTAGTAATGCTTAATTATTTTCGAAATTCTTGGTTCTTTTTGTTTCCTTTTTTTTTTTCTTAAATTTTTTTATGGAAAGAATTATCAGCAGCTTTTGCATGACCCGACACGCACCCGAAATTTCCTTGAGCTTCTGTTCACATCTTTGTGTTTGACTGATTCATTGGGTTACATTTTCACCAAAATATTCGGCCTGGGGAGGCATGATTTCATTGCCATGTGTTGTCTCCATGCAATACTATATTAACAACTGAAGAGGAAATGGCAGGTCTCATGGGAAGTGATCTAGCGCCACAAAACAAAAGTCCTATACTACCTGTCATTAATCACTTATTGATCATCTTCAGGATATATCATAACTGTTATGTTAGCATTTTTACCACAATGCCATGAAGTTCTTTCGCAAAACTCAAATGCCTCGCATAAAAAAAAAAAAGAGAGAGAGAGAGCGAATAAACCTTGCCTTACCTGATGTATTTTGTTTGTCTGTTCCTATCTTTTGCAAAGCACTGGCTCTCACTTCTTGGTCTTTCCCTTTTGGTGTTGCTGCTCCTGCATTACCAGTTTTTAGACATAAAGTTTGTTTGTTTATTTCTAGTACTTGAGCTAGCAATTTATTAGTTCTCTCTGTTTGCTCTTTCAGTTTTGTAGCTGCATTTTCTGCATGACAACACTCTGCAACAGCTGAACTTACAACATTCTTTACGTTCACTGAATCCTATAACAGAAATTAAGGCTTATATAATCATTTAAGAACTTGAATAAGCGCAATATACCATATATTGATGGCAAAGGAAATGTCTAGTTTAATGTAATACAATCCACAGAACACATTTCAATAATAAAAACAATTATCTCTGACAGTACAATATCCAATAAAACCTTCTAGCTTAGTAGTTTTAAACATGGTTACACTCTACTTAACAAGTAAACTTAAGTCGTGTCACGTCACAGAATGAAGGCATGTTGACATCGGTTTGGTCGAGAGGTTAGCGCACTCGCTTTCTCCCGCCTGGGTCCATTGAACGTAGTAGTTCGGAGTCCACTTTACCTTGGACAATTAACTTCAGATTTGCGAGTCCTCCGCAAGCTTTATGTACAGAAGGTAGCCTATACCTTCACGATTCTACATTTTTATTCATATTATATGCGCTGAATAGGAAGCAATGGCTTAAGCTCGTTATAAGACAGCGATAACGTCCCTCAACAAACACTCTTTTCAAAAAAAAAAGCGGTGGGGTAGGAGCTAGTCAGGGCATTATTGTAGATACCATCCCGGCATATGTCTGATAAATCCAAGGAAAACCTTCCAAAAATGGAGTCTGGATGACTGGTAGTAGTAGTCGAATCTACGTGCATTCATTAGCGTTGTCCCAAGGTCCATAACCGTTAAACTACGTTGGCTGTGCAACTTAGGTTCATTCACCTTTCCCACGTCTTCTCTTATCGTTATCTCATCGCAAATGATATATTTCCAATCTTTGTCAAATTTGAACAGAAAGCAGAAACACGGACCATTTATACTGTTTGTTTTTTTAGCTTCCGCAAACATACATTCCATTCGATCCATCAGCTAGTGCTTTGTGCTTTTCCCTACCTTCTCATGGTTCCAGATAACCTGCGCTCTTCGAATGAATGTGTTACGTACCAATGAATTTGTTACAAAGTAAACACCGGTTGACAAAAAAGCAGCTCCTAGGATTTCAAACGACAGTAACGATTGAAAAACAAAGTATTCCTTAGAGCCTACTCTTTCCTTTGCTACTTACTTTCCTACACATTGTAGGAAAGCATATGTTACAAAAAAAAAGGCCTTCGTGTGTAGTTTGATGATGAAAGCATGCCATATGAGTAAAGCGATTACATTTGCGCCCCTGAAAGATAATTTCCATGGTGTCACCCTTTTCACCCCTTATGGTCCGAGTAATGACGTCAGCAATATGGCCGCCGGCCCAAAACACTTAAGGTGCAATATCTCCAGAACTATTCAACCGATTTGTGCTTTCTTTGCAGCAAAAGCAAGCTAAGATTGTAGGCTAAAAATATATTGAGTAACGTTTTTTGGGTAGAATAATATTTAAGCAGTTATAAACGTTTAAAAAAATAAGTGTCAGAAATTATGAGTTTTTAACGAAATATTCATAAAGTATTGGCTTTCTTTAAAAAATGGCAAGAGAGACGTTTCTTAGCTTATTAGTACTTTAAAATAAAACAAACAGAATTAAAATCGTTTGGTTACTTCTAGAGATAATATTTTAATATTGATGTTTCAAAAACAAACAAACAAACACAAACACACACACACACACACACACACACTCACACTCACTCACTCACTCACTCACTCACTCTCTCTCTCTCTCTCTCTCTCTCTCTCTCTAATGGAAAACTCATTGAAAGTTTTCTTTCTTATCCGGTGCGATGATATTAAGATACTTCAGTCTTGATAGAAGATCACCATCCAAGTCTTGATACATTTATTTGGGTTCTTCAACATTGATGTAAAAAGTAGAAACCTTTACAGTCGAACCTGCAGGCCATATGGCGTGCCCGTTCCACCCTCTCATCGGCGTCGGGCGTGCTACGACCATATGTGAAGATGTAAAGCAGGTGAAGGGAAATATTCATTAACGATAAATAAAATAATACTTTTTAGAAGGAAGGGAATTTATTGTGGTCATGGAGTTCGATTACTCCAGGAGCTGCTAAGAGTAGCAGACCAATATAAATAAGTAAGTACATTACTGAAAACAAAGACGAGATCTTACGTACAACGGAAATACAAATAATAGCGACAAGATCATAAAGACAGTAAAAAATGAATAAAAGGAATAAAAACAAACGTTAGAAATAACAGAAATATAAAATAAGAATCATTCTTAAGAAGGAACGGAATGATTTCCTTTAAAAACAAAAATTATATGAAATCATTCTAATAAATATTTTGATCATTTAGAAACATAAACAAATGAAGAACGATAAATGATATACATGAAACTGCCACACCGGCAATATCATTACGACTACTTTAAGAGAAGCAGGTTAGATATGTAGATTGGTTGACAAAAAGAAAGACGATAGAGATAGATGGGGGAGGAAGGGAGAGAGAGAGTGTGTGTGTGTGTGTGTGTGTAAACGAGAAGATTATTATGTGTGTATATGTGCTTGCAATAGTAGAGATACGGATCACTATAAGGCTAGGCACGAAAATTTGTGAGGAGAATTAGACAGAAAAGAAAGGCGCTACATGAATGATTCATGCTTCGCTATACTATTTGTTTGAAGGGGTGACGTAAGCAAAATACTGGACCTTTCATGAGATTCATATGGTACTTGATTCTTACAAAGATTCCATCAAGAACCTAACAAGAAAAAAGAGGCGTCAAGGAAATAAAGTACAGCCCTCTTATACCGAATTTCAAGGGACCAACAAAATGAGTTTTTTTATATCCGAATTTCGTTATAAACAGACTCACGTGTTTTTCCCGAATTACGGTAAAAAGAAAAAGGGGGTAATGTACGAGAACAGATCTTAAAACCAGTTTTGCGGAACCTGAGTAATATAGCACCAGAAGAAAAAAAAAGGGGGGGGGGTACAATTGATCTGCATACTTAGCTTGCAGCTGTGAACAAAAGAAAATTGATTGCTCTGCTCTCCTCCACTCGCTCTGTTACAAAACAAAGGAGAAACGGTGTTCACGGCCTTCAAACTTTTGTACTTCCGTCTTTACATGTAAACAGTAGCCACGAAGAAGCGGAAAATCAATATGTCCGAAACATGAACCCATTCTAAAAACTTCGCTATAAGCGGTCTTGACGGGAAATATTGTTCATAATATACGGTCATTTCTTCCATGTTTAAATAGGCAGGGTGACGGGATCTCATTTATGTTCGCAATATCCAATAATTCGCTATATCCGAGTTCGTTATAAGTGGGCTGCACTGTATACCAGTTCATTACGAGATAATGGATAGTACGAAATTAGCAAACATTTTTATGGAAAAGGTTCTCTGTCCTATTAATACAAAAATGTATTACTGCATATGATTCCGAACAAATAATGAAGCTTTCCAAATATCTGGAAAAGCCTTTGTATATGCATGGCGCTCGTGTGTGACTGGAACACATTACGATTTACAACATCTGAGAAATACTCACAAATGGCAGACATAAAGATATTCATACCATAGATGCCGCAGTTAGAGGTGCTTAAACATTTTTGATCGGGATACTGACATTTTGCTTTGAGACGTTACCCTGGAATACAGATTGAGACGTATTTTGTACCCTCGCAACAACATATTTTAGCTCTATGAGGTTTATATCAAGTTTTCGGACCTCTCACAGTATCTACATTCTCTGCATTCCATGCCTTCTCTAGAAGCGGCTGGCTGCACAGGAAAATATTTAGATTGTAAATGTTTGAAAAGGTTGATGATGAGACTTGTTGCTTTGAGAACTCTAGGAAGCCAAGAGAATGTTTCAGATCTAGTAATGGATCGAATTATCCAATTCTGAAACTGATGATGATGATTACAGTGTGTGAATAAATAATTAATTAATATTACAATGAATATCCAAAAGACTGAATAACAAACTAACATCTTGAACATTTATTGATATCTAAAAGCTTTACTGTAACTGAATTAGATGTACAAATTATTGACGTTCTAATCCTGTGAGAATGCAAATGCTCTTGCTGGAGTCGATATTCACTCTGACGACAACCTGGTTATAACGAAGATAGACATAAAATTGAAAAATTCAAATTCGGTGGAAACAGATGAAAGTACTAATGGGTAATGGGTGTTTTAAAGTATTGTGTGCTAGATGCAGAAGTAGTAGTAATAGGATACCAAAAAGAGAAAAATAGTAAGAAAGCATCAGTTACAGAAGAAATGTTGAAGAAAATGGAAGCGTGTAGATACAGAAGAAGGTAAAAAGCGTACAGGAAACTAAATAATGAACTTTGAAGAAAAGAGACAAAACAAGAGAAACATGGATGATAAAGAAATGCAATGAAATAGAAAACCTTTAAAGAACAGGACGATATGATCTGATGAACAAGGAAGCAAGAAGGATAGCATTTGGAAGAAAGGGAAACGAAACTTTTTGGTCAATAGAGGACAAAAATGGTGAGTCCATTAATGATCGGAAATGTTTATTGGCCAGATGGAAATTATACATAGAAGAACTGAACTGTACGAAGTGTCCCAACGACAACTTACATTAAATAGAGAAGAAGTAGAAGTAAGTTATGATGATAAAGGGTTATAAATACTAAAAAAAAAAAGTGAGAAGGCTGTTAATGATACGAATAATGGTAAAACAATGGAAGTGAATGCTGTTCCTATTGAATTCATAAAAAATGTAAGGAAAAAAAATGCTGTGACTCTGCAACGAAATTTGTGACTCAGGAGAATGGCTAAACGACTTTTCAGAAATACTAATGATTCCACTGGTAAAAACGAAAATGCAAGATGTGAAGATTATCGAAGCATCAGTGTAGCACACTCAGCCAAGATCCTATGAGTATTAAACAGTAGAGTGAATGCAGAAATTGCAGAGGAACAGTTACGATTTCAAAGATGGACGCTATTGGTTTATTACGAACAATACGAGAGAGAGGCATAGAGAAAGATAAGGAAGTATTCACAGCATTTGGTGATTTGGAAAAGGCATTCGATCGAGTCAAAAGGAAAATCTTAATGCAAGTATTGAAAAACGGGATAGAGAGATCGAAGACTTATCTGACTCTTTTATCTGAGTCAGAGAATAGGGATAAAACAAGACAAGGGCTTCTCAGAAAAAACACCAATAGGTCGAAAAGTAAGACAGGAAAGTTGTCTCTCACCCTCTTGATTTAATATATATCTAGAAGAGGTTATCAAGAGATTCTTTGAAAAAGGAGGAGGAGTTAACTTGAACTCCTTGAATGATCTTGCCTTGAAAGACCTGTCGCTTTCGGCAGAACACTAACTACGATAATGAATACACCCATATATTCAATCTCATTCGGTTTCACGTTCCATGATCTAATAAGTGGATAAAGATACACAGAAAGAATGAAACCTTTCAATGAGAGTTTTCCATCAGCGCATAAAAAAAAA
>JAGDQP010000619.1:10872-56117 GCA_022664845.1 Lepisma saccharinum | reverse complement strand
TAATTTATATTTTCACGGCCTACAACATAATGGCAACCTTAAATAGAAATAAATTATGCCTTCTGCCTTTTGTTTTTATATTGTCCACAATTCCGACGTAGTTTTCACTTTTTAGCTTTTAAAATCAAATTCTGTTTACCAAGACCATGAGATCAGTGACCAAGTGCAGAACAATGACAAAATACTTCATTATTTTGGTTGGGTTTAGAAAACCACGTGTTTAAATTTAAAATTTTACTTTGAATATTATACATAATTCCCCCCAGTCTCACCAGGTGAATGCCGGGATGGAATATTTCACAGAGACCCTTGTAGCTAACCTATCATCCTTGTCCCACGAGGAGCGATCGCGGAGGGACGTCATCCCTCAGACATGTAACTGGCTTAGGCCCTAGTTGCCTGTCTAATCCACTAAAAATAAAATCAAAATCAAATACTGCATTTCCAATAAAAAATAGTAGTTCTGGTAGACAAGTTAATCAGTATCTTCAGTGAGGCAAAACACCTGCCTGAATGACCGGCGTGAGCAGGGATCAAACCAACAACTATAATACATATTGAAATATAAAATATGCAATATGACTCAATTGGTGAGAGACTCGTTACAGGGGCTTAACAATTAATTCTGGTACCCAGCATTCTAACTGAAGTAAATTGTTTCCATTTATTCCACGCATGATTGTAGATATAATATTTCATTCAGAGAGATTGGGCTGCTTCTTCCCCAAGCTTTTCGTAGTTTCTGAACAATATAACAAAGTATCTCACAGAGAAAGATAGGTATAGGCAGTAGATGCCCAAATATTAAAAAATGCGGTCAGATATATTTCAAAAATATCAAACACTTACCTTACACACTCATCAAAAAAATTCCAAGGTAGATGGTTCTTGAATAAACACAAACTCTTTACAGAAAATCCCTGAAGATATTTCAACTCAGAATAGTCTCGAATCTAGAAAAAAAAAATATTTTATACAGTATAAGCTCGTACTCCATTAATATATATTCAACAACAGAAAAACTGCCGTGCTACACAATGTAGTATTAGGAAATTATGAAAACAAATATAAAGCTCTTGTAAGTAGTGAAAACACTCTGACCTCCACTGTCATTTTCTCAACCGGTTTATAAAATTTCGTGAATCCAAATCTATGTCCCAAAATGAAATGACGGATCTACAGTTTATCGAAAAGTCTTAGCAAACACTGTTCAAGAAACACTTCGTTTTCAAGGGGCTCAAAATTCGAACCTGATCGATTTTCTTCAATGGCAAATAAAATAAACATTTATCACTAAATCAAAAATAATGCTGTACAGTTAAAGTAAAGTAGATATATGTTTCTTGAAGACGACGACTTGTATTAGCAGAGCAAATGTAACGAGCTACACTTTGATGTCGCTGAGTTAACGATGTTATCAACCTTATATTAAAGTTGTATAATCAAGACAAATTATAATCCAACGTTAAGAAGGTGTAGCTAAATGAATGAATGAAGTTTATGACAGCAGGTTAGTCTAATTGATGTATCAATGTCTAAAACCAACACTTAAAGGTTGCATGCAAAAGTTGAATGTCGTTCCCCTTAGTAACCACTCACGTCAACACCACCTGTTGAATGCACCCCATCGTAGAAATGTTAGATGATGTTCCACGTATGTTGCACTTGAACGGTCAGGTTGCAATGGTAATTGAAGTTGCAGATGATCCCGTTCAGTCATGTCCCATACTTGGCCAACGGGTAAATGTCGGCCAGGCTAACATGTTTATTCTGACGAATACATTCGCCGTCGTGGTGTTGGGGACACCAACGAGAGTGGTCCTGTTACCATACAAACCTCTTCCCTCATCATAACTACAACAGACGAATATTGCAAACAAACCTTCATCAAGCCTCCTCCAGACCCGTATACGTCCATAACTAGTACCGAGACAATAACCTCTATGAAGAGCACAGGGTTCCATTCTGTCCTCCAACGGGCTCTAGCCCGACAACACTGAATATACATTTAACGGAGGGTATGAATGAGTGGCAAACACGCCACAGGACACCTCGCGAGGAGGCCACTCTCCAGTCGAATGTTCAGAATAGTTCGTATGGTAACGTCGGGTCCCAAGACAGCTCGAATTACAGCTGCAGACACCCTCCGATTCGCCATGGCCATCCTGTGAATGGACGTATCTTCTCTGGCACCAGTGGATCGCAAACGCTCGAAGCCCGGTCTTCTGACTGCAGTGCCTCCCTGGGATAATTGCTGCCAACAATTATACACAGCAGAAACGTTTCAAATCAGGCAATTGCTCGTATCCACGTCGGTGTCGCCCTTAACCTTTTCGCTGCCTAATTATTTCGAAAGTGAGTTCAATTTCTTGCTGGAAAAATTAGTTCAATATATCCCCACCAAAGCTGGTAAGCATATACCTTGGGACCATAGATGAACAGCTGTAGTTCCCAGCCAGCACATGCAACCCATTCGTCAGTGTTGCCACCTTATCCTGAACCTTTAGACTCTTTTTTAATGAAAATCATCGTTTTACTTTCACAGCCCTGGTCACGGTCCTAATTATCATAGCGATATGAGTTATACCTCGTTGGAAAGCTTATGAAACACATTCTAGCGAAGTAGGGTTTGTGGCAATCGTGCCTCATATGTAGAAGAGGAGGAGAAGGAAAACTAAATATGTGGGGAGAAGGCGAGAACTTTTAATGGCAAAAATGCACATCTTAGCAGAGAAAACACTACACAACGCTTCTGCAGCTCAAGTAGATTATGGCAACAAAGTACGAAGAAAATTCAGTAACATGGACTATAGTCAAAGGAAAAAAAATATTTGTTTTCGACTACAGTCGAACATCGCAGCGAAAGGGTTAATGCATTCTGTATACTCTTAGTACACGTTAGCACAGCCTCACACAGAAATACTCGGGAAGAGTTCCAAACATGTTTACTAGAAAAGTTCATTCCGCACGCGCCATAATATAATTAACTTGTGACTTTGTAACTTGTATCAAAGTAATACATCATGAATACTAATCTTCTATCCAAATTTCATTACTCGAACCAAACTCTTCGTGTTGGGATTTCATTTTTTGTCAGTGTATTTTTATGTGGCACTATGCTAGTTATTGAATATTAGGTGTCCCACAATGAAGATAAGCATTCTATATGAAGCACAGAATACAATTTGCAAACTACCGATAATACACATGCTGAAATGACTAAATAAATGTATATTTCGCAACGGAATCATCACCCGATGTTTGTACCTACGTTTACTACTGAAACTGAGAATTATTGACGAAACTTGCACTTGCACTATCACTAGACCAAGGACTTTTGAAATATAAATGGCACCATGACACCAAATTAAACCTCCATTGCTGGTGATGGATGGAAGAGTAAAACAAAATCAGTGTTAAATTGCGTCTGCTGTTTCCAAATGATACACGCAATATTAAAAAGAGGTATCTTCGTCTCCAGCCACAATGAGAAAAGATGTAAATACAAAGCATAAAAAAATAAAAGAAAAAGCAAGGAAACTAATTGAAAGAAGGGTGGTATTAAAGAATATTTAATGTCTTATTCTCTCTTAAATCCCTATTATACATGCGGAAAAGTCGCTTGTAAAACGGTTTCACAAAACCAACGGAACAGTTCTTTTGAAAAAAATACATCTGGAACATTATAGTAGTTTCGAAAATACAGGGTTTTTAACTTACAGTTAAAGATCGACTTGTCACAAAAATAAATACTGGTTTGGTGTAACTCAAGTGTCCAATTGCATGTATAGTGGAAACACACCTCACGAACCAGAAACATTGATCCAGCAACGCCAAGAGTGCTATGTCAGAACCTCAGCGCATTTTGTCCCTAAGGGACCATCTACGTAAAAGCTGTCACTCAGAAGTGTTTATTCATATAAATGCTATGAACAGAGACATCGCAGACACTTTAAAGTAGTTTCGAAGGCAACGGCATAAAGTTAATTATCATTAATGGGTACTAATGGTATTCATTACATAAGTAGAAAATACATGCTGAAAATCACTTTTACATTTGAGCGACGTGTGTTTTGTCGGCCTTATCTGGAAATTTTACCGGTATGCTGTACCCCTTATCGACGGTTAGCGGGTGTCTATATATATAAATACACAAAAAACATGGCAACGTTACTCAAAGGCATGTTCACAGAATAGGAGTGGTGGTGCTAAGAAGCGGCCACGCTGTCAACTGAAAGCAGGTAACAGAGTAGCCAGGTCATTGAGACGGGAAAGTTACTAAAGGGACCAGAAAAATACTAAATGGCGAAAGAAAGGGAAAGTAACGTAACTAAGAGGCGATGAGAGCCTTCCTAAATGGATAAGAGGGTACACTATGAGTGAAGGGTAGGGTGAGAGTAATATAAATAAATAATGAATGATGATAGAAGAGAAGAAATAATAATAATAATAAATGGAAATAAAGAAAATAAAAATAAAAGCCGGAAGGAATGAAGGCAACGAACATGAAGAACAAGAAGAGGAGGAAGAAAAAGAAGAAAACCTAGGTTGCGAGGAATTACATACAGTTAAGCCAGGGTTCATGGTTGGCGGAGAAGACAGAGATGTACAAACAGATTCGTCGTGCATCCTCGCACATTCAACCAACCCAAACTTCCAACACTAATGCTAAATGTTATACCATGTTAAGCATGAAAAATTGCAACGTTTCTTCAAAAAAGAATCAAACTTTTACAGTTTATAACACTGCGTTCTACGCTTCACATATGTTGTATGCCATCATTAGGTGATACCCCACATGCAATAAACTGACGTAGAGTCACTTGAGAAAAAAATAAGTGATATACTACGTTAACGGCACTGATCAGCCAAAGGCATCACTTCTTAAATCTTAATATCCACTGAATTTATGCATATAACTTTCCGCTAAATTTTATTTTAGTGCATCATTGAAGATTTATGACAAAATATTCATTGTATTTACCATTGCAAGGAGTCGATTTGGGATTCCAAGTTGCATACCCTGTATCTCGAAAATGAAGCGTAATTCGTCCCATCTTTAAATGAACTCTTGATTCAATGTCAGGATTCACCTCCTAAAGTTTGTAATCATCTTTTCTTTACACCCTGTGTATATACACTCTCCCAACCCGTCTGGTCAGCGTGGGAGCAGTAGACCAAATCCTCCCTTCGGGGAGAGGTCTCATCCACTAGTGGATTGAATATGGCTGTGATTTATATATATATATATATATATGAGGTAAATTTACGATTAAAAAAGAAGGAATTTACTTACAGCTTATTTGTTCCATATTAGAACATACATACATATATATATATATATATATATATATGTATCACTAGTACAAAGGAAAGCCGGAGGCAATTGGTACATTTATGAAAAATGAAGGAAAATACTTACAATTTACATGTTCCGTATTTAGAGCACACACATATTCACATATATACAAGTCACTATGATATTTCCTGCACACAGTTGCACATAATCATGTGTAGAGGAAGAGAGCGAAGTGCACGTGTTCACAAAGCACAAGATTTAAGAGACAGTAGCGACACGTAGCGGACAGCGCATCAAGCTTGGAGAACAACTGACTGCAGTAGCATGTAAATTTCGGGAACAATTTACAGCTGTATAGCGTGTAAGTACAGGTTGGGATCGTGGAAGGAACTGTATTGAAAATGTAGAGGAAACGGGAGTTTAAAGTTATTGAAGGTTAAGGCCAGGATAGATTTTCGCGCTTAAACCATGAATAAAGGCGCCCTCCCAAATATGGTGTGTTGAGGTACTGGTCGTAGGGGGTAAAATGTGGATTATGGCAACCAGGAAAGATAGATCAAAATTGGTATTGTGGGACTGTGTAAGGAGACTGGGGCATCTGGTTTGTAGATATTGCAAAATTGACAATGGTGGTTAATACGAAAGTGTAGAGCACAACCTGTTTTCCCCCCACATAAAAGGCATCACAGAACTTGCAGGTTAGGATGTATAAAACATTAGAGGTGTGGTATGTACACTTGGGATTTAGGGGGTACTGGCCATTTGCAGTATTGATAGTGAATGTGGAAGAAGTGATGAAAATGGAGCAGGTCTTACATCTGGGTCTCTTGCATGTATGGGCGTCGGTTTGGGGTGGTGGAGAGGACGGATTCGTACGGACCAAGATGTTTCTAAGATTTGGTGGAAAATACTGACCTTGTGTCTGGGTCAGATTGGAGAATGTGGAACTGAGAGTATAGGATCTGTTTGACCTGGGTTAGTTTAAGATGGAACTGGGTGATTAGGGCCGGTAGGTTGGAGGTTTGAGTGGGTTGAATGTGTGAGGATGCACGGTCAATCTGTTTGGTAACAAGATTAGATGGGTAGCCTCTGTTGACTAGGGCCTCCTGGAGGAATTGGTTGTAAGTTTCAGCAGCAGAGGTGGTGGAATTCAGGCGTTGTCTTCAGAGGGCAAGGGAGAAAGAAATCGCATTCTTGGTGTGGTAAGGATGGGAGCTTGAGTAGTGTCAATATTGCATATGGTTGGTGGGTTTTATGTGAACGGAAGTAGTGAGGGTGTTGTTTTCTCAAGTGATGTCCACGTCAAGGAATGTCTCCTCTGCTAGAAATGGTCCAAGTGAACTAAACAACACGGAATTGGTTCAGTTGTTCTAGGAATGTCTTGAGACTGGTTTCACCATGAGTCCATAACATCATTATATCATCCAAGAATCTAACCCAGAGTAGTGGGGTCAAAGGCTGAGTTTGTAGGAAACCTTATTTATTATTTTTTGCGCGGTTTAAGGTTTTATTAATATTTTTCTTAATTTAAGTGTACTATAATTAGAATATAGAAGTCCTTAGAGTCTCCTGTGTGGTATGTTTTCAAAATATATGGTTCTTCTCGGCCAAAGGACTAATTTTTCTTTGTTAGGAGGAGATCTCATATTATTGAAAGTTGTGGTACAGTTAGAAAGTATATAAAATAAATTGCGGATAATACTTGACCTATCAGAATGTATGGTTCTTCTACTGGACGGGCTCCAAATCAAATTAGTAGAATTACGACTGAAACTATGACTCAAAAAGTGATGTTCGAGCTTGCCCATAAAAAGATTAGCATAAGAAGGTGCCCATGGCTGTGCCTCGGATCTGAAGGTAGCGTTTGTCGTCGACATCACATTTGACGACATCACCTTTGAAGGTCAGTATTTCCAACCAAACTTAGATTAGTTTTTCAACATCCACCTAATCTTAGAAACATCTTGGTCCGTACGAATCCTTTCTGGGCATCACCCCAAACCGGCGCCCATACATACAAGAGACCCAGATGTAGGACCTGTTCCATTTTCATCACTTCCTCCACAGTCACTATCAATATTGCTAATGGCCGATATACCCTAAATCCCAAGGGTACAAGCCACACTCCTAATGTTATATACATCCTGACCTGAAAGTTCTGTGATGCCCTTTATGTAGGGGAAACAGGTTGTGCTCTCCACATTCGTATTAATAACCAACGTCACTTCTGTACTATCAATAAACCAGACGCTCCAGTTTCCTTGCACACCGAGTCCCACAATACCACTTTTGATTAATCTTTCCTGGTTGTTATAATCCACATTTTACCCCCTACGACCAGTACCTCAACACGTCGTCTGTGGGAGAATATCTTTATTCATGGTTTAAGCGCGAAAATCTATCCTGGCCTTAACCTTCAATAACTCTAAATCTCCCGTTTCCTCTACATTTCCAACACAGTTCCTTCCACGAACCCAACCTGTACTTACACGCTATACAGTTGAAAATTGTTCCAAGCTCCGGAAATCTACGCGCTACAGCAGTCATTTGTTCTCCAAGATTGATGCGCTGTCTGCTACGTGTCGCCACTGTCTCTTCAATCTTGTGTTTTGTGAACATGTGCACTTCGCTCTCTTCCTCTACACATGACTAAGTGCAACTGTGTGCACGAAATATCGTAGTGACTTGTATACGTGAATATGTGTGTGCTCTAAATACGGAACATATAAGCTGCAAGTATTTTCCTATATTTTACTTAATTTTTTTCATAAATTTAGCATATATATATATTCATATATATATATATATGGGGCAACGCTCTAGCCGAGCTGGTCTACCGGTTCCCGTAAGATCACCGAAGTCAAGTAGCTCTGGGTCTGGTCAGTACTTGGACGGGTGACCGTTGCAGTACTCCAGATGGTGTTGCCTGCGCGGCGTCCACCCAGCGTCGTGAGGCCAAGTGGGGAGCTACCTAAATAAAGAGGTAGCGATCACAGTTGAGAGCTTCGGCTCACCTCTCCCAACACGTCTGGTCAGCGTGGGAGTAGTAGACCACCTCCTCCCTCCGGGAGAGGCCTCATCTAGTAGTGGATTGAATATGGCTGTGAATTATAATTATATATATAGTACATATATACAGTAATTTAAAGACTTACTCGATATTTCGGGCTTTAAAAGTCCTTATTCATGACGAGAGAAGAAACTACGGACACGTACAGATTGAATAAAAGACTAAGACGATAGTGGCGCCACGAAGCGGACGACGTATCAAGCTTGAAACAATTGACGCTGTATAGGATGTTAATTTCATGAGCTTGGAACAATTGACAACTGTATTGCATGTAAGTTCGGGAGAAGATTGTGGAAGGAAATGTGTTGAAAATACAGAGCAAACAGATGGTTTAGAGTTATGTGTAAGTGTGTGTGGAAAGAAAGGAAGGGGGGTTCTCTCGTATGGAAGAAATAAGCTATAAGTAAATTCCTTCCTTTTAATCGTGAATTTACCTTAAACTGCCATACCAGCTTTCCTCTTTCTTTGTGATATATCACTAATAGCGCATGCATATATATATATCTGGTGTAGTAAAAAGTAATCCATTATTTTTGCATGACATTGAAGGCTTGACTTACCTTAGTGAGAATGATCCGATTTAGGTCACATATGCGCCCTTTTGTTCGATAACTGTTGCCATTTGGAAGGTAATATCATGATGCCTCTCTCATAGAAGCCCTTGTCCCTATTGGCAAAAAATTGAGACAGTCGATTTTCACAAGCCTCTCTTGAAGCGAATTTTTCAACAGCAAACGTGTTCGCCATGGACAGGAACAGATGGTAATCACTCGGTACCAGGTCCGGACTAACGGTGGATGCATAAGAACCTCCCAACCAAGCTCCCGGAGCTTCTGGCGAGTCACTATCGATGTGTGTGGCCTGGCGTTGTCCTAGTGGAACACAATGCCTCTCCTATTGGCCAAAGCTGGGCGCTTCTGGGCGATTGCTGCCTTCAGACTGTCCAATTGTTCACAGTATAGTTCCGAGTTAAGGGTTTGGCCGTAGGGGGCCAGCTCATAGTAGATAATTCCCTGCCAATCCCACCACACCAAACACACAGCAAAACCTTCCTGGCCGTCAATCCTGGCTTGGGCACCGTTTGCGCCGGCGCACCGCGCTTTGACCACGACCGTTTTCGCGTGAGTTGTCTTAAGTGATCCACTTTTCATCACCAGTCACCAACCGCTTCAGAAATGGGTCGCTTTTGTTGCGATTCAGCAGCGATTCGCAGATGGAAATTCGGTTCATGAGGGTTTTTTTGCGTTAACTCGTGTGGCACCCATACATCAAGCTTCTTTTTGTATCCAGCCTTATGCAAATGGTTCCACACGGTTTTTTGTGCAATGTTTAGCTCTTGGGCAATCGAAACAGTGCTTACATGACGGTCGGATGCGACAATGTCCATGATTTTACTGACATTTTCGACACTTGGCCTTCCAGTGCGTGGTACATCTTTCACGTCAAAATTACCGGAACGGAATCGACGAAACCAAAATTGCGCGTGATTGGCTGTTACAGTATCAGGACCATAAACACTATTCACATTTGCAGCCGCCTGGCTTGCGTTTTCGCCTTTATCGAAGAAAAACTGTAAAATATAGCGTATTTTCTCTTGCTAGTGTCCATTTTGACGCGCGCTCACACAACACTGAGTCAACTCATCACAACTATCTGAACAGTGTGTGTAGTACGCAATCTCATCATTTGAACGCCATCTCGTTGAACCCGATCGGACTTATACAACGCGAGATACAGATCACTGAAGCCATCTATTGGCAAAATACTGGATTACTTTTTACTACACCAGATATATATAATCATAATAATAATAATACACAGCCATATTCAATCCACTACTGGATGAGGCCTCTCCCGGAGGGAGGAGGTGGTCTACTACTCCCGCGCTGACCAGACGTGTTGGGAGAGGAGAGCCGAAGCTCTCAACTGTGATCGCTACCTCTTTACTCAGGTAGCTCCCCAATTGGCCTCACGACGCTGGGTGGACGCCGCACAGGCAACACCATCTGGAGTACTGCAACGGTCACCCGTCCAAGCACTGACCAGACCCAGAGCTGCTTGACTTCGGTGATCTTACGGGAACCGGTAGACCAGCTCGGCTAGGGCGTTGCCATATATATATATATAAGGTAAATTTTACCTTAAATTGCCTTCCCGGATTTTCTTTTTACTACTTATATATATATATATATATATATATATATATATATATATACGCGCTATATAAAACAGAATAGGACACAACATGACACCATCAGAAATAAACAAAAAGTAATATGTTTTAATTTTCCTATAAAAGATATTAAGATATTAACAAAATATCTCAAATCCTACAACCTTGCAAAAATTGGAGAAACAGGTACAATTTACGATGTCTTAAGTTTGACCACCTCAAACAATACATTAAAAAAAGTTCACATAGCTACGTAACTCATATTTTTCCCCTGGAAAGAAATTTCACCTCATGGGACAACACTGAGATCTTCAAACATAACCATGATTCCGACGTAACAGGGTAGTGTGTTTTTCTCTAATCTTTCTGTATTTACTATTTTCCTATTTCTATTACGTGTCTATTGATTTTATTACTCTCTGAAAAGGCTGCTACAACTTAAAAGCAGATAAACATATTAGGTACACATTGTACAATGTACACAATTGATATTTGATAAGTGAACATCATTTGTTGGGACTACAAGGACAAAAAGGTGAAAAGAAGTAAATAAATAAATTTATTGGTAGTCCCCGCGCAAAAATGACAATTTTCAAAGTGATAAACTAATTTAAAAAGTATAAAAGTAAAAGATAAAGAAAACAAGGAAGAAACAACAAAATGAAGAACAAAAACTAAAAAGGATGGAATTTGTGGTAAAAGGTATGATGCTGTTGAGGTCTACTTTATGTTTGTCGGATAAAATAGAAGGCTATGTCTGTTTCCACTTCTTTCTAACTGTAATCAGGGATTCAGTATAGCGATGCTGACATGAAATGTTTTATCAAAAGAATGGCCCTGGTGTGAAGTGTTTTGGGGTATAAGGAAATAAGACAGTTGTGAGTTGAAGTAATGATACTTGTTAATACACATGAATGAAGACGTATGAGTTTCACGTAATGCCATTCGAGTACAGTTTCCACTAACGAGAAATTTCTAACCATAATTACTTACTTCATTACATGAAAGGTTTATATACTCAGCTTTTCGAAGTGGGGAATTCAAAGCTATTTTCTGTAGGAAACTTAAGCTTTTGATCTTATTTGATGGCAACGATAGTATTTTAACTTCTGGAAACGCACTTCTAGCTACTTCATCAACGACATGCATAACTCTATCTTCCGAAATCAGAAACAACTGTGAAGAAGATTGCAATTCTGAAAAAGAAAGAAGTCATATAACAGCATGAAACAAAAATAAAACATAGATTGAACAGTAAATTAACATATGTAAAATACAATTTTTCACAATAGTTTAAGAGTTATTTCAATTTAGAAAAAAAAAAAAAAAAAAAAAACTGTATATAAAACCCCTTTCACTTAAAGTGTAGTGGCTATTGGAATCATCATTTGATCGAAACCTACGGTAGTGTTTGTAAAGTATATCCGATTTGTTAACTCCTTGGGAAATTATCGAACAGAAGGTGAATTTGATTTCCGATTTTACTATCTTAATTCGGTCCACCCTTACTAGATGCAACAATAGTTTTCATACATTCGTGTACAGAAAGTCTCCTTCAGGCACAATATACATTCACCAAGATTCCAGTAATTCGTTCTAATTAAAGGTTGTGGCAGTTACCCCAATGATTAAAATATAATTTAATGTTTGTTATTTAATTTATTTAAAGATTAATTTAAAATATTTTTTAATGAAGATAAAAATGATTTAATTAGATTTCCAATATGAAATACCAATTTATAATGTTAATAAGAAATTTTGAAATTGTGCTCAACAGATGGCAGCACTAAAATGTTTGAATATATAAAGTGAGCAAATATTAATGTTAAATTGATTTTGAAGTTAATTTTGTATTTAAAACAATTTATTAATTATAAACAACGAAACCATATCATGTTTAAACAAATATTTAAAAAATTATAATGAATTGTATATATCTAATCGTAACTAATTTTGTTTCTATTATGATGCAAATGTTAATACAAGGATCACTGTAACAGAACTAAATTTTGATGGTCCTGCTATATGCAGTTCTGGAGTCCGATGCTCCATGACCCAATTAAAAGTATATTCCTTCCTCCTAGTGTATTATTTAAATTCTTTTTCTCTTCGTCTAAATGGAATATACATATTTGAGTGTGTAGCACGTCCGACACCTACGCTGGGTGGAGCTTGGGGCACTACTTTTGGTTCAAGTACATTGCGAGTGATATTCCATGTTTCACAAAAAGAATCCTATGTTAAAAGCAAGATCCCTGAGATTATGAAAATGGATGCTTCAAGGTTAATATTTGGATGAATTTCTTCTGAATTTCTGTTCCAGTGATGAAAATCTCTTCAAAGAAATTAACTACATTTGTTCTTTAGGTAACAAGAATAGAAAAAAAGAAATTGCAGACTTGACATGAATCAGCGAAAAATTCACTCAAAAAAGTACCACAAATAAGAATGATCTTAAAATCTTCACTTTACCGATATCTGAAAAAAAGTCGTCAAAAAAAATTAACACAAACTTTGTGTCTACTCAAAAACATCGAGAACTGACTGAGTATAAAGGTTAACATTCGGATTGATGCAGTCTTCCGTGGTTTATGATGTAAGGAAAAGCGTATCTGCATGAAATGCAATTTACTAACTAGAACGAAACATGAAAGAAAATAAACGAATTCCTCATTTCTGTTTCATTTGTCGAAGCATCTACATGAAGCAAAACGCAACACAGAATCTACATGTACTATTTTACAAACTTAAAACAAATACTGATACATCGGTGAAAGGAACCTGTTATGTAGTGTCTAGAGAGACATTCCTTAATTCAGATACAGGAATCCTTAGCCAATTCTTGCTCTTTTTTCTTGACACATTACTAAATAGAAATTAAAATACACATTTACGAACACCCACATCAGAAAAACATTTTCAGTCTGTCAATCATTTTTTTTTTTTTTAATTTTACATATTTACAATATCCACATGCAATAATTTATTATCACAAACACAAAATATGCAACTTAAAAAATTTCATGCCACAAACATGCAGATATTTAAATAAAACATAAGAATTCATAAATATGGTCGCCTATCCCTCCCTTCAGTACTAACAAGTCCCAGACGCTTACAAGGAAAGGGTCCGAAACACTGTCGCCGAAATCCGATGCGAACATAGTACACCTGATAGAACATGGTAGAATATGAAGATAACAATTTTGCCGGGAGGCCGTAACTCAGCTGGTAGAGCACTGACTTAGCATTTCAAGAACTCAAGTAAGTTTTCCCTCAGTCACACCATGCAAAGGCCGGGATGATACTTTCAACTTAGGCTATGGCCGACTCCTTTGCGCATCCTTTCCCTATTCTATCTCACCCTGAGTCATAAAGGAAGACAGGCTAGAGGTTCCGGAACTTTTAATTTCACATATATGATATAAAGCCTGTACTTAAATTTAAATACAAGTATTTTCAAAATAGTTAAAGTAATCAAAAAGAAACTTCCACAACTAAATACTGACCAGATGTAGTAACTAAAACTGGTAACATCGATGACATCTGTGAAGCAGTGTTAGCAACTCAGAATAAAATTGATTTTCTTTAAATAGCACTATATATATATATAACGCTAATAGTATCCTTTTTTTCTACCTTGTTTACCATATATACAAGATGGTAAACAAGATAGAAAAAAAATATACTTACATAGTAAAATCTTGAGATAGGAGCACACAAACTTGACACACTAGAGAAAATTAGCACGTTTCTCAATTGCGTTTTCAACTGATAGGAAGGAAAATGGACAGAGCGGACAGGTGTGGGAGTGGTGTTAAGGAAACGCCATATTGCCAATATATATATATATAAATAAATAAATAAATCACAGCCATATTCAATCCACTAGTGGATGAGGCCTCTCCCCGAAGGGAGGACTTGGTCTACTGCTCCCACGCTGACCAGACGGGTTGGGAGAGGAGAGCCGAAGCTCTCACTGTGATCGCCACTGTATTTTATTCACAGCAGCTCCCCAATTATCCTCACGATGCTGGGTCAACACCAAAATTTTTGAGCCCCCACTGTACAGCGTGTAGCAACCCGTTTTCTCTGCATTTTCAACACTTTTCCTTCCACAATCCTATCCAGTACTTACAAGCTGTACAGTTGTCAATTGTTCCACGCGCCATTCAGCATTCAACTGTTCTCCAAACGATGCACCGTCCGCTACGTGTCGCTACTGTCGTCCTAGTCTTTTGTTCTATCCACGTATGTGCGTCTCTCTTCCTCTACAGCAAGTCTACGATATTAATATCGAAATATTGCAAAAAAGCTATGTGAAGATTAGTGTTGTGTACGTGTTTATTTTTCTACAGAACATATACACTGTACCTACCTTCCTTGCTTTTTATCATAAATTTACCTTATATATATATAAAAATTAATACACACTTTAAAAAAACACTAGTAACAAGAAAAAATAGTGAAGTCTTATAGCACGGTGTTGCAAACTTTGTGAGAAACATGTACTGGAAATTCACAATCTATGCTATATCGTTGATCCAATGCCAATACCGCGGATCTGAAAAATTTGACATTTTGAGGTAAGTGCAGTTTCTGAAAACTGTTGGTGAAAAGAATGCTCTAAAAATGTCGCGTAAGTGTAGAATCACTATATTCGGAAATATTTTCAATTCTTGAAACATGTATGTGCTTCAAAACTGAAATTTACAATGCAAAAGGCACGAATGTGCAAACTGTTACGTCTGGGATGAAACTCACGAGAAGAGAGAAGCAACTTTAATTTCATTCTGTGTCTGTCGCTACGTAATGACGTATCCTGAGATAACTGCAGTCTATGTTTGAGCCGCTCGGGGGGACAAAATGGTAAGCGCCATGAGAAAATTCCCACAGTATATTGAAAATAAAATGCAATAGTGTCTAAATCTTGAAACTTCGAGCGCAAACTTTATGTTTTTTTGGTATACAGGCAGCTAATAGATACAAAAAGCAAAAAGTTAGCGCTCGGAGCTTCAAGATTTAGACACTATTGTATTTTATTTTCAATATACTGTGGACATTTTCTTATGGCTCTTACCATTTTGTTCTCCCGAGCGGCTCATTTATGATGTCAGATAGTTGTGGGGAACAACCAATGAACTCTATTTGTGTATGTATGTGCATACTTCTTTTGAAACAACATCCAGCTTTGCAAACCATTGATTATTTTTTTTTAAGACCGGACACACCGAATGGAAACGTGTTCTAGTGTACAGTCCTAAAGGATGGGTATAAATGATTCGCACTGTCCAAGGCAAACCTTCACAGGTTACTGTGAAAACTTAATGATGAATTTATCATTTTGCGAAGAAACATTTCCGAGGGACATTGCATGGAGAAGTGTTTGTTGCAGGGTTAAAAAAAATCATGATTAAAAAAAAAAATGTTGATTTTTATTTAAATCGATTTTTAAAAATTTAATTTATAATTTCGGATTTAAATAACTTGCGGCGCTGAAAAAGCTACTAAGTTAGCTTTTCCTTTTTAAATACCTTAACCATTAAAAAATAAAGTAAAATTCCCAAATATGTGGTATTTCCTACGGAAGGTAGCCACGGAAAATAGACAATTACAACAACTTGTAATAATTTTGAAAAAGAAAGAAAATATAGCGTTATTTATGGTATATTTTACAAAAAAAAAAAAAAAAAAAAATGGGGGTAACACGAAGGAAACTTCTACGTTACTTGCGTCGATATACGCTGAATGAAGTGGTTTCAGAGGGAAATACTCAATAATTAAGTTCGAAAAAGAGACAAATTACAATGTTTTTATGTATCAGCTTTCCTTCTAAAATGATGTCGGTATCTTTCTTTCTTCCTAAGCAATTGCATATTTTATAATCGCAATTTCTTTTTCTCCAGGTTACATCTTCCTAACGAAATATTCTAAGATTTAAGTTTACTAAGATAAATTTTAGTTCATTTCACTTCGAGTTTTTAAAACCCTCAAAATCGTACTATCAATTTGGGAACACCCTATGACAATACTCCATAAAGTATGACAGTTATTTTGAAGCCACTGTCGCTCAGTGGTAGAGCGTTCACCCCTAGTCCGTGGGGTCCCAGAGTCGAACCCGGCTCGTGCCATATGGGTTTTGTGGTGAACAAAAACCGTATGAGTGGGTTTTCTTAGGGTTCTCTCGTTTCCTCCCATTTTCTTCATTCCACCAATTCTCCCATCATCATCCATTCAGTCTGATCTAAAGTTGCCTAAAGGCCTTAGATAAAATTCAATTCAACGAGAGTTATTGAATGCAGTCAAATCAATAGTGGATACGCAGCTTTATATTTTCATCCCTCAGCATACACATTTTATACTTCCACTGAGTATAACCTGCTTTTGAGCAATCTGTGAAGAAATCAAATAATTTGATACAAATACATATCCACAAAGTAGGTAATATTGCCAAAGTAGGTAATAATCCAAAAACAATAATTTTCCTTTGGAAACAGACTGGATTTTCTGTTTTCTGTGTGTTCGTTTTCATATGTATTACAAAAATAAACATATCTGTAATACAAATCGTAGTTTTATAATGTGAATTGGGTTCCTACGTTCTCTTCTAAAACTTTGCGTGTAATATGAAATGAACGGTTCAAACAGTTTGTTAAAATTCTAGGTTGGTCACTTTCGTTTTGATTTATATCATAATAGCTTATCATCACATGCGGACTAAAAGGTAAATTTCAATCTTACATATGATTCAAGCCACAGAGTGATTAAAAATACTGCACTTTATTTGTAGTCTTTCTTTTAAAAAATATATAACCTTGATTTGTTGGCAATATCGAAAACTGCAACCACGAGATTTGTCCTTCAAGTTGCATTTCACTTCTGATTTTCATGAAGTCTTGATAAAACGAGTGGGAAGCAGTCGTCAAAAATCTACACAGAAGTACACACTACCAAAAGTCTACACCGAAGTATCAACTGCCTGGAGCCAAGCGCCATGACCTCAACAAAATGTGTAATGGTTTAATCATTCCACGGGCGTACCATGTCATTTAACAAGTCGCTGAAAACCAACAGCATTGTTCGTGATAGTTTACCTCAAACCGCTGCAGATGAAGATTCTGAGTATGAATACTAATCTGTTCTTTTGCTTAAATTTTTGTATTTTTTAAATCTTTATCGAGCTGTGTCGACACATATTATCGTCGTTAGAATGCCAAAATCACGAAAAATACAAATGATTCCTGGAATAACACGCCTTAATCAAATTGTGTACTAAAAAGCTACCACCAACCAGGAAATTACAAATTGACTACACAGTGTTGCCACAGCATGATATAACACAGGGTACACTAAAATTGCGGAAACCCTTTTATTGTTTAAACGCTTAAATGAATGGAAAGCAATGCTCATTAGTGGGTATTTGGTAGAATGAGTTACCTGTTAGAGGGTAATTAATCATGGTCGCTATATTCAAGCGGCCACCTTGAATTTTACTAACAAGAGTTACATTGGTGATCTCGGTGTTGTCTTAACATTATTCCTGTGAGAGATAATAAATGGTGACGGGGGGTGGGGAACGCTTGTTTCTTTTAGAAACCGTTAAAGAAATGAAAACAGAATACATACCAATTAACACTGGATAGAGGGCGCTACCTACTTTATGTGGGTATGGTCGTCATGATCACCGCTGAAGCAAAATTACATATTTTTTTTATCTTTCTCATTATATTGTTGCTACTTATATTTGTTGTCCGTGAAATATATTTTAACGCTTGTGAATACGAGTATCCTGCGATTAACGTACTATCACAGCTCGGCGCGTTCGTGTGCTCGTGTATGTTCGGGTTTCACCGTATGGTGCTGCCATATTTTGCCTCATGAAGTCGTAACTTTTGTGAGTGTATAGTGTATTGGTTGTTTTTACTATCTCATATAAGAAAACCACTGATATTTATATCTAAAATGGAATAATTTGAGAAGGTAAGATGAATAATTAAAGTTGCAGCAAAAGTAAGGTTTGTAACAAGATTATGAAAATTCACATAACACCACCCACAAGGAATTTTCATAGCTGTCCCAAAGTTGGCACACAAGAAAAAAGGGGATGGTAGGTGGTATTGATTATAACTTCGAGTGGGAAAAACATCTACAACAATATATATAGAACAGTAAAAAAATTTAAAAAAAATAAGTACCATACATTAATAACGGATGTAACCACCCTGCGTGGCCACACAAGCAGATACTCTGATATGTAATCTGTTGTACAAATGCTGAGGGTCTCGCTGGGGTATGGCAATCCACATACGCTGTACATATTGGCGTAGCTGGGCGATTGTCATTGCCGGGGCCGGGCTGGAGGTCAGGCATCTGTGCAGCATGTCCCATACGTGTTTGATATGGCTAAGGTCCGGCAACCTAGCATGCCAAGGTAGAAGCCTTACACTGTGTAGAGCACGCGGGATTTCTCTAACGAAATGGGGACGTGCCTTATCCTGCTGGAAGAGTGAGTCTCGCAGTGTTTCCAGATAAGGTCAAAGTTTTAGCACCCCTAGCTCCTCTCCCTTTAAATTTTCATTATTTACATATCTTACCATGTTCTATCAGATCATTATGTTTGCATCGGATTTACGCAACAACGGTTCGGACAGTATCCTTGTTAGAAATATCATTTGCTCACTTTAGAATTTGGGAACTTTGATACGTTCAAAATGATAATGGCTTCGAAATAGGTGAAGTGTTTTCTTGTTTCTCGTTCCCTTTCTTTGCCACTAGTTGATCCTCTTTAATTTATAAGTGTCTACTGTTTATTTGTCTTGAATGAGTAGTAAAATGCATTGACAATGTATCATAAATAAATAAAAAGTTGCACATCACCAAAGGAGCTCCAGCCTAAAATACAAATAAGTACAGTTATACTAGAGTTTAGTTATATCAAAAATAAAAAATCGAAAAATGCACTAGAATAAATTCATGTTGCAATAATTCTCTCGTTTTATCGGAGTTTTTCCAAAACTTCACTACCGTAGTACTGAGGGTTAAAAAAAAAAAGTCAAGTACAGAAAATCCACAGAGACTGATCAAACTTGTTATAACACGGTTTATCCTTACATCGAATATCATTGCACGCAGGTCCGACTGAATTTGTGATTAAATGGCTGATTAGATTGTATGTTTTATCTTAATTCTAGTGGTAGGGAATTCCACTGCATCAACAAAAGCATTATTATACTGACCCGCTCTAAGACTGGGGATTACTAGAAATTATCAATTCTTCTACTCCTTCCAAAGACAGATTAGGGTGAATGAAGTCATGCTATAACAAGCTGTGAATAAAACAAATCTACTGTTAAAAAATGTAAATACCTATAGCCTTATAAAACGCTGTCAAATCAAGCCTCTTCACAGAAGCAATCCACCTATTTTTGACGACATTTTGAATCACTGCAACATTATTTATTACAGGATCCAAGGAATATACTGGTTCAATACACATGACCTATAGAAAAGAAAGAATAAAAGTATAGTTAAAACAGTGGTTCAGTAAAGATAATGACAAAGAACATAGGACAATATTACTTCATGATTCCAATATTTGAAATACGGGAGGACATAATTCGTTCAAAAAAAAAGTACAAACGTTTGATAGGAAAAGAATGCACAAGAAAAGAAGCAAAGATAACAATACAACATAACTGAGAAAAAAAAATACTTAATGTTATTAACAAATAAGCATATTCACATAAAAACACAGCATAAAATTATACATAGAAGACGTCTATTTTTCGGAGTGCAATTCCATGATCACGAGCAAACAAAAGCAAAGAGTTCATATGGAACATCTGCTTTTTCCTATTCGCAATCACGCTGATATGGGTCATTGTACCTAAAATCGAACAAATAAACACACCTACGGGTTAAGAAAAAATAAGACGTGTGTTTTTTATATTCTCAATATTTTTGATAGAGTTGGGAAGTACCAACGTTAAAAGCGAGTCATTTACGATTGCAGTATGATCCCACAAGGACTTGAACTCGTGCCCACTCCTACAAGGTTACGAAAGACAAAAGTTTTCTAGGTTTTACTGGCAGTTTCAAAGGGGGACGCACAAATGAGATTTAAGAAATAAAAAATACGTACATTTACTGTACATTTATGTTTTGTTATCCAATACTGCCATTATATCAACGTTGTTGTTTCTACTACTACTACTAATAATAATAATAATGATATTTGAAGATTTTATTTGGCTAAACATACAGCTTGAATTGCCACTAGTGCACCAAAAGAGAATACAAATATTAAAATTACATAAGTATTATAAAAATATTACATAGTCATGTTACAAATGTAAATAAGAAATGGATTACATGCATCATGCATAAAATAGAATAACATACAGACAATACAAAATAAAAATGATTACTTGAAGCATGCGTATAATACAATATACAAACGAATGATTGATACATAAGAATATGACATACATAGAGTAAAAATTGCATTAAAACAAGCAAAATATAGTCAAATGATAACAAAACGACAAGAAAATGTTAAAAGCACAAACATGTAGTATCTGTTTTAAACTTCAACCTAATGACATACAAACACCACAAGACTCAGAAAGACAAAAATTCAAAAAGATAAAATAATGAAAGGCACAAAAAATAGAACAAAACTAGTCATTCAATAGACCTAAGAATTGTTTACACATAACGTGAAATTTAGGTTGAAAAAGATCCAAAACTACATGGTACTTATTTGCAGTAAAGATAGATCGATGGATAGATGAGTTAGGAAAATTAGTGCAGGAAAGGGGGACAAACTTCCTAGTCAGACAAAAAGGAACTCATAAAAAAATAAAATGTTCAAGATAGACGGTCCCACGCAGTAGACCATGAAAAAACTTCAGATCAAATAAATTTCGTTTGTCTGTCAATGAAAGCAGACTAATCTCCTTACCAATACTTGTCAAACTCATGTTATTAAGAACTTTAAATTTCCACCTCAACCAGGGCAGAAAATTATTTTGGATAGCTTCTATACTGACTATAAAATATTTAGGTTCACAGTTCCAAATAACAGTAGCATACTCCAAATGAGATCTAACATTGCACATATATAAAATCTTACAAGTATTGATATTATTAAAGTTCCTACACAGCCATTTCATTGTACCCAAATTTCTTCTGGCTTTAGATGTCACTATCTGCAAATGTTTATTAAACAGTAATTTTGGTGCCAGGGTAACATCCAAGTCATCAATATGATTCAGAAACTTGATAACCTTAGAACCTATATTATATTTGTATACGGAGGGACTTATTTTTCTTGAGAAAAATATTCCTTTAGTTTTATTCAAATTTAGAGGAAGATAGTTTTTATGAGACCATCGATCAATAATATCAATATTTCGTTGTATTTTGCAATGATCCTGAATAGATGTGATTGACTAAAAATTTTTAATATCATCAGCATAAAGCAGGTATTTGCAGGTTAGATTCACAGATATATCATTGATAAATAAAAGAAACAGCAAAGGGCCAAGATTCGAACCCTGGGGGACACCTGAGGTAATATTATAGATTGAAGATTTAGTACCCCTATATCAAACAACAAATTTCCTATTTCTAAGATATAAAAGAAGCCATAATATAATGCAATGAGATAAGTTAAACTTGTCAAGTTTTAGTAAAAGATGATAATGAGATAACTTATCAAAAGCCTTAGCAAAATCAAAATATACGGCATCAACCCTTATGTAAAACTGGAAAGGTGTTATGCATCAAATGTGACAAATTTGTTACAGTGGATTTACCATGCATAAATCCATGTTGGTTAACATCAATTTTCATATATGCAAGGTTATAAAAATACTTATACATAATCTTTTCGAAGATTTTTGGAAAAATACTAATAATTGAAATTAGTCTAATAATAATAATAATGATGATGATGTTTGAAGATTTTATTTGGCTAAACATACAGCTTGAATTGCCACTAGTGCACCAAAAGAGAATACAAATATTAAAATTACGTAAGTATTATAAAAAAAATACATAGACATATTACAAATGTAAATAAGAAATGGATTACATGCATCATGCATAAAATAGAATAACATATAGACAAATCATTGCTTCAATACAAAATAAAAAATGATTACTTGAAGCATGCGTATAATACAAAAATATACAAACGAATGATTGATACATAAGAATATGACATACATAGAGAAAAAATTGCATTAAAACAAGCAAAATATAGTCAAATGATAACAAAATGACAAGAAAATATTAAAAGCACAAACATGTAGTATCTGTTTTAAACTTCAACCTAATGACATACAAACACCACAAGACTCAGAAAGACAAAAATTTAAAAAGATAAAATAATGAAAGGCACCAAAAATAGAACAAAATTAGTCATTCAACAGACCTAAGAATTGTTTACGTATAATGTGAAATTTACGTTGAAAAAGATCCAAAACTTCATGACACTTATTTGCAGTAAAGACAGATCGATAGATAGATGAGTTAGGAAAATTAGTGCAGGAAAAGGGAACAAACTTCCTAGTTAGACAAAAAGGAACTCGTAAGAAAATAAAATGTTAAAGATGATGATGATGATGATGGTGGTGGTAATAATTATAATAATGATAATGAGTCTTACTAACCTGTATGTCCTCTTTAGCTAAGACGTCTTTCTTCAAATGAATTTTACGGACTTCAACACTATCGTCACTGAAGAATGCAGCGGTTTTATCATAGTTGAAGTACTAGAAATTTAAATAAGAAAAATTAACTCATTATAGTACTACACATAATTGTGGAACGCAATATAAGAGACCTAATACAAATAGAAAAAGGAGAGAAAGACTGTGCCCGTAACCTCTTTATTTACCACCTACAAAATAATTCACTTTTAGAGCTGATCCGCGGTAGCATCTCTAAAGTTTTTTTTCTTGCAAGTAAGTCTGCAGTGCGCTTTTTCTAAGACTGTTGAAAAGCCAAGTTATCTAGATTTTTATACCGTCTGCAAACAAACAAAATATAAAAAGGTTCTAACCCATTAGATTCAATCTATTTTTTGAATGATGAAAACTCATCACAGGCAAATATCTAATGACTAGTAACTACAGACTTCCACAAATCTATTTTGTCCTCAATACAGAGAGGAAAAAAAAGGGGGGGGGAATACAGCTCACTGCAACTCCCTTTTTTTAAAAAAAATCTGATAGCCTTTCTGGAATCAGCCTTACACAAACGTTTCCCCCCCACCTTTTTTTTTAGTTAGATTACGAGAACATTTTAGTTGCTAATCTAACTTCTTTACTTATATCTAGAACGCATAATTTTGCGTATTATCTCTCTCAGTTTTTGAATGTTCTCGTCGACTGCTGCCTGTGGTTATCTTAGTTGTTACAGTCTTTAGCACATTATTTGTCTTCCAAAATCCGCATCTACAAAACATGTAATGCTCAATGACAGAAAAGTTTCAACCTATTCTTCGATTAACGAGGAACTCGATGTCAACACTTGCTTTACCAATCTAGTTTTCCAACCCAGAAAACGATGTATTTATATCTGAACACGAGTCCCTTATATTTGATTGGAACTTTTACGCTTACCCTTGTTTCCTGCAACAGGTTAGATTGAGTTTCATTACAAATAACGCTGACCTCTGGTTTACAACTTACAGGCACAGCCAGTCTTGTTATTTTTATGTTGAACCTCTTGCATATTATTGCAGGAAATATAGGTACTGAAAACTGCACTGCGTTATGTTCTGAAAACAGTTAACTAAAGGTATTTTTAAAAAATCAGCATTTTTCTATTTCATGGTATAACAAACTACTTACTAATTTTAATATATTCCAATTATTCATCCACGGAAATCAAGTTTCACAACAAACATACAAACAATTAATAAATAAATATGTGAGTAAGAAACTAATAAATAAATACGTAAGTAACTAAGTAAATTAATGAATGTAAACTATCGTACTCTGAACAAATCTTTTCTTGCGATAGTAGTGTACCCTTCAGGCATTATTATAAGAAAATGCTAGGGCATTTTATGGCATAAGAGATGTGTTAGCGTGTTACATAAACTTGGGCCCATGTTTACTCGCAACTGGCTGAACAGTGCGCCCTAGTATTTTCTTATATTAATGCGTGAACTGTACACTACTATCACACGACTTCTGGTCACAAACTAAAATTACCAGCCCGTGTTTTCTTCTTGTAAGTCATATTGTATATGTTTTATACACAGAGTTACAAAAATGCAATATCTTTTTAAATTGCACAGAAAAGGTAAATTTTTCATTCCCATTACAACAGAAAACAAACTACTTATATAAACTTAAAATTTTAATATAATTTTTTACATAAAATTTTGTAATAACACAATATATTACTAATAGGGGGCACTGACGAAGTGTTGCTCAGAGACTGAATTCTTCTTTTTCAGTCGGTAGGTTAGGTTGTAACGAAAGCAATAGAGCTTGGGGTTAGATAATGGAACATGACAGAAAAAAAGTACAAAGTAGCACTGTAAGACTCTCCAAAAGCGAGAAACTGATTATAAAGGTCAATTGAAACGGCAGTGTTGTGCTAACACAAGCTACTGTCAATCCGGAGACCATAGTTCAAATCCTGCCTGGTGAGGAACTTATTATTATTATTAAGCTGGAGCCTTTCTTCTTTAAGCATATTTTTTAAGCTTTCATTTCACCCAAACTGGAGTACTGCTCTCCTATTTGGAATATGACGTCTTCTATTCACTTGACACGCCTTAATTTTGTCTTAAGTTTCTTCATCGCCATCGTTAAATACAGAGTTCCTTCTACGAGACTTCTAAGCAAAACAGAACTTATGAATATCTTAAGATTTAAATATTCAAACGCCCTCTACAAGAGCAAATCTGGCACACTTGTTATTTTTATTTAAAGTAAACAATGGCAGTTCGGTTTGACTTGTTCAACTTTCGCATTCCTACTCATCCCACACATAATAGCAACATATTCACATAGCCAGCACCAAGATTAGAAATAGTCAAACGCCCTATGTTCGCCCGAATGGTATTGAAATATAATCGTCTACCAGCAGAGACACATTTTCAGCACAGAAGAAGCATTTCGAAAGCAGCTTAGAAAAATTACGTAAATACCATCAATGTTATGTTTATACTATTGTTTCATTTGTAAATAATTTTGATTAAATGATTTCTGAACGTACTAACTGCTATATCTGAAACTAACTATGTACGAATAAATTAGTATTATTATTATAGTGATAGTAGTAGTAGTTGTACTAGTAGTAGCAGAAGTAGGGGGAGGAGTTGTAGTTGTTGTTTGACATTTCTTTTTAATTTTCCTGTCTGCCAGTTTTTGTGTGTTTTTTTTATTATGAAAGAGTAGAGCAGCATTTATTATTACGAGTTATAACTTGCTACTTTCTGCCTTGCATCGGTTGACACCTGATGCTCGTACACACGCGTGTTTGTTTTATCTCTTCAATGTCATCCTTCTTTGGCTGCTGTATTACATTGCGTTCTTTCTACTAACCAGCCGAACGTGTACCTTTGTCCATGCTTTGCATGCTGTTACGCTTTAATCATTCTTTTCCAGGCGGGCTTCAATGCAAGACTGTTGTGACATCACGGACGCCTGATAGCACTGACCACTCGACCAACGAGGACGTCTTTTTTACTACACTACAGCTGTTGAGATGCGTACTCACCACCACCCGACTGGATACTCCTAGTCTCTCTCATTGCTAATAAATAAGCCAAACGCTCGTTGACTGTCTTTAATTATCACCCCTATCTGCTATGCAACCACGCATTATTAAAAAAAATGGTCATAACATCACTTCTCGTTGAGATATCGATGTGCCGGCAATGAATTACTGTTACCTGTTGGCAACTCATCCCATTTGTGGTCCTTTCGACTCATATTTACTTGAAGACTTTCTGGGAATCCCCTACTTCCTTTGGGGAATCCCTTGCGCCCTGCTTGTAGCATTTTCCAATATGCATTTTTGGATAGCCCGGGTGTGACTTCCTCTAATTTACTCTCAACCGCCTACTCTCCGATCTTTCGTTTTCGCAATAATCTGCTCTGAAGTTCATTTTCCCACGCTTTCGGCAGGCTGTAGCTCCGTAACGCCTCGGAATTTCCCCCCTGTTGCCTGGGCTTTTTTTTTCTTTATTTTTCACTTTACTATCACCTCCCGAAGTTTGTCGGTCCGTAACCTTACCACCCTGTTTTAATATATGAATAAAAAGATAAACGTTAATAACATGTAGGAAATATTCCAACTCGTCTCTCTTGGCCTCAAAATTTATCACTGTCAATCAAATTTTGATTTGTGGTATTACCTTATTTTCTAAAATTTCTCTGAGTAAAATTCTTGGTACTTCTGTCAAAAGTTTTGGGATCAAACTTAATGCAAGGAATATCGCTGGTAGATTGTTCATTAAATTACTGCATTTATGTCGGACAAAAAAAAAAAGAAAAGAAAAGAAAAAAAAAGAACTGTTTGCTACTGTTTCGGTCTTTTCTACATCTTTCCCAACTGACAAAAATTGTTAGCTTCCTAAGAGACTAAAAGAGTACCTCCCCAGCAGAAAGTGATAACTTTCATTGCTCTAACTGAGTGATAGTATCAGGAAGAGATTCAAAATTAGTAGTTAAACGCAAGTTGATAATGGAGATTCTAAGTATTTCAGTAATTCACTGGATCTGAGATGTATTTTGTCCTCAACAACGAATATAGGTACTGACTGTGTTTTGCATTACTATTCACTATTCTATTATATATTAATTTGAGACTTTTGTATCCACTTGAATAAAGACAAATTTGGAAGCTTTTTTTTTTTAATGTCATCAATTTTTAATAGTACGTCTGCCTTTTCAAGGTTGAAATATATCTCGAGAATATTAGGAACTCTTTTGAAACTTTTGGAAATTAAAAACTCATACAGGGATGAAATATCAGGTCCTTGAAAAAAATATACAAAAATAAAATTAAAAAAAAGTAAATAAATACATGTATATACTCATGTTTCTAGAAATGTAATGAGGAAATTAATTCGACCCCTTAACAAATTAAAGCCATTCAAAGTAGTTTTCCGGAGAAAAAAAATCCTAGGTGAAAATATTGGATGTGTATGAATGGGGGCGGATGGTAAAAATGTTTTTGCTCATGTGAGCTGAAGTACTTATAAGCAACTTTCAAACAAAATGAGAATATTGTGTTATTCAAGGCATAGGGAAGCTACGAGGGTCGGATTTTTTTTTTTAAGTTACCGCTCCGATTCTACAAAAAAAAATCGTGAATTCATCGTCCCTTGATATCATCTCTGGCACACAAACCTTCATTTTTATTAAATAACCTGGTAACATTGACAATTGGGTTGCTTAGGGACGGAAACACCAACAGTAATTTTCTATTGTGTCGTATAGTGTTTATGCGAAGTTTGGTACGGGTACATATAACAGTACTGCAAACATTGAAGTACGCTGGTAACACTGACAATTGAGGTGCTTTGGGACTGTGACCCACACAGTAAAAAAAATATATTTCCAATGTCTCGAATCATGTTGATGTCAAGTTTGGTGCTACTACGTATAAATCAATGCAAGCAATTTCAAAAAATTAATTTTAATGAAAATAGGTTGGCAATACTGACAACTCCGGTGCTTGGGGACTGGGACACCCTTAATATTTCCTATTGGGTCGAATAATGTTTATGCCACTCTTGGTAGGCCTAGTAGTTCCTGACATAAAAATTGTCGATTCTTCTCATTAGTAACTATCAGGAAATGCCCCCAGCCTATATCTCGGCAGTTGGGACCCCATCATCTGATCTGGATGATCTGATCTATATGAATTTGATCTCATTTCGCCGACACCTTTCCAACGTCAGCTCAACCACCTTCGTAACCCTCGTAGTTTCCGAGTTGAAAGTTGAAGACAGTCGGACGGACAAAACAGGAATCAAAGATCTCATCAAGGGACCTGCAAATGACACTGAATTGACACGCTGATACCTGCGCCAAGGCTGGGAAGAGGTGCTACAGGTTTTCCACTTTGATAATGAAAAACAAACCCTTCTGCATCCCTACAAATACTTTCCATAGCCATATTCCCATTTAAATACCAGCTCCTACAGGTCTAGCTTTAATTTTGTGCTTTTCAATTTGCCGTACGAATCGACCACTAACTCTTGTTGAAATTATTACAACAATGAAAATAGATACTTTCAAAAACTGATCTTCAAAATCGTAAGGTTACTTATAATAACCAAATCACGCAAACTGGATACTACTTATGTCACTCCTTCTATGTTACCTTCATTACTCCTTTTATGTTACTTTCAAGGAGAATTTCGTAGCTGCATCTCGAAAATCCGCTGAGACATTTTGGTCGAAAATTAGATACAGTATGAATATTAAATGGAGAATAATTTTGTCGGGAATTGTACCATACAATCCAATACGTGATAGCTGATTTCGCTTAGTAATAGAAACGTAAGAACCACTAACTACAACAATGTCACAACTCATGCTCTAAATCGACTTTGCGAAGAACAAACCACACAGCGGATTTTTATTAACACTGCCATGTTTAATATAACATTCAATTGATCAATAGGTTATATAAAAAAAAAATCTACTCTAAAACAGTCTTCAGATTTCCAGTACGGATGATTTCTTGCATGAATTTCTTGTGTGTACTACTGAAGTTTGAGCCGCATAAATACAAATTATAAAACGTAATATTGGTGTTGCAGACTCCAACAATCCTCAATAAACAATCACAGAGTTGGACAGATTAACTGAAATACCTGTGAATAGTGCATTTACGTGATTCATTACGGAGTGCAGTCCTTCTGGAAAGCAAAATGATATTGGTACGCTGTGGAACTGATGCAAACAGGTGATGATGATGATGGAAAATGGCTCTCACATGAAACTCAAAATACCCAAAGTAGATCAACAATATTGAGGTCTGGTGATTGTGCAGGTCATGATATGATATACTTCACTGTCGTGCTAGTAAGCCACGTGACACGGTAAGCCGAATGCAAAGGTGCATCATAGCTTTGGAACATAGCATCACTACTGTGAAACGAAGTTTGGATCCCTGGACGCAATTGTTAAACATAATTTCTCGATATTATACCACAGCAACACGGTCCATTAGGACAACAAGTGGGCCAAAGGAATACCACAAAGTAGCATACCAAATCATGACGAAGCCACCATCATGTTCCACAGCAAACACAAGTCAGAATTGTACGACTCCATCAGTGTTACTTCGAAATTTCTTCATCTTGTTTTGATGTGAATAGTCACCTCTCGAAGTCTGTCGCATTATTTCAGGGACACATTATATATACAATTTATTTTCTCAGAAAACAAAACAAACATACAAACAAGCAAAATTAATAATAATTTCCATTTTTATCTTGATATCTTACTTACCCCACGTAGTTCCATTATGGCACCAGCATGTTTCATCAAATTCAAGTACAATGTGTCCCTTACAATTTCTTGACTACTTTGAACCTAGAAAAAGAAAAAAAAGTTAAGACAAAATTTATTCCTGTTCTTCCCCTCACCACCACCATCAATATATCCGGACAACCCGTAAAACAATTGTTTATCATGGAGGGCCATATACATCGTAGAACACTTGGTCAGCGATCTCAGAAGTCAGCAGACAGCGCGAGACAGCAGAATGGGACGGTCTGAAGAACTGACGGAACTCAGGTGATTGGGTGCAACTTGTGTAAGAAGTCTGTACGCGAGATTTTTACCCTCCTGAACACCCCTAGGTCTACTGTTTCCGATGTTATAGTGAAGTGGAAACGTGAAGGGACATATACAACCAAACAGCGTACAGGCCGATCTCCCATTCAGAGACCGTCGAGTGTTAAAGAGGGTTACACAGCTAATCGTCAATCATCCATCGATACACAGGAATTCCAAATTTCATCAGGATCTACTTCAAGCACCATGACTGTTCGGCGCGAAGTGCGAAAACTAGTTTTCCATGGACGATCACAGCTGCCCATAAGCCACACATCAACAGGCAAATGAAAAACTTCGCCTCGCGTGGTGTAAGAAGCATCAAAACTGGTCCACTGAACAGTGGAAAACTGTTGAGTGGAGTGATGAATCACGGTATACAATCTGGCTACCCGATGGTAGGGTGTGGGTGTAGCGAAAGCCTGGTGAACGACATCTACCAGCCTGTACGGTGCCGACTGTGAAATTCGGTGGGGTGGGGTTACAGTGTAGTAATGTTTCTTCTAGACGTCGCAATGTCTCGGCACAGGTTGCGTTGACATATTAAGCACTTTCCTGCTCCCTATTATCGAAAAGTAGTTAGGGAATAACCATTGTGTCTTTCAACACGACTAAGCACCTGCCCATACTGTAAAGATTATGGAGGAATGGTCTGACAACAAATTCCCACTAATGGATTGACCCTCGCAGAGAATTGATTTGTATCCCATCACAGAATGGGGCTGCAAAGTTTAAAGTTATTGTGTTTCGGGATTTTTGCAAGAAAGTACTACACTTGTAGATTACGAAATACAGGAGATGAAAACTTTTCGTTGAACCACCTTACATACATATGTACAAACACCCGGATGTTCCAAAAGTAACGCAAATCGCTCGCGAGTTTCACAGTACAACTGAATGGGCATTTCAATATTAAGCTCTGATTCGTTAAAATAATTCTACAGTGTTACTCATACTCATACTCGGGTCGTCGCAAAGAAATCTATTTTAATAGCCTATGGTCTGATAGTGTATGCATGTTGAACTTGATGAAGAGATAAGAGAGCGCCGGTGGGTTGGAGGTTTAAGTAGGTTTAGCTCCAACCCACCGGCTCTAATCAATCAGTTCAATCCTAAACTAACCAAGGTCAAACAAATTTACCTCTAATTTCCACATTCTCCAATTTGACCCAGACACAAGATCAATATTCCCCACCAAACCTAGATTAGTTTTTCAACATCCACCTAATCTTAGAAACATCTTGGTCCGTACGAATCCTTCCTCGCCACCACACCAAACCGGCGCCCATACATGCAAGAGACCCAGATGTAGGACCTGCTCCATTTTCGTCACTTCTCCCACAGTCAATACTGCTAATGATCGGTACACCCTCAATCCCAAGGGTACATGCCACACCTCTAATGTTATATACATCCTAACCTGCAAGTTCTGTGATGCCTTTTATCTGGGGGAAACAGGTGGTGCTCTGAACCTTCGTATTAACAACCATCGTCACTTCTGCATTATCAACAAACCCGATACCCCAGTCTCCTTACACACCGAGTCCAACAACACCAAATTTGGTCTATCTTTCCTGGTTGCCATAATCCACATTTTACCCCCTACGACCAGCATCTCAAAACGCAATCTGTGGGAGGGCGTCTCTATTCATGATTTGAGCGCGAAAATAAAACCTGGCCTTATCCTTCAATAACAATAAACCTCTCGTTTGCTCTGCACTTTCAACACATTTCCTTCCACGATCCCACCCCGAATTACATGCTATACAGTTATAAATTGTTCCAATCTACGCGTTATACAGCAGTCAGTTGTTCTCCAAACTTGATGCGTCGTCCGCTACGTGTCGCCACTGTCTCCTCAATCTTGTGCTTATTCAACACGTGCACATCGTTTTCTCCTGACACATGATTAAGTGCCACTGTGGGAACGAAATATTGTAGTGACCTGTATATATTCGTTTATGTGTATGCTCTAATACGCAACATATAGCTTTAAGTATATTCCTTCATTTTTCTCATAAATTTACCATCGGCTTTCCTTTGTACTTGTGATATATATCATCATCATCATATTCAGCCATTTTCGATCCACTGCTGGATGAAGGCCTCCCCCTTTTCTTTCCACATATCACGGTCTGCTGCTATCCTCATCCTTGTAGCTCCTGAAAAACGCTTGGTTTCATCTACCCATCTAGCATTTGGACGTCCTCTCGGTCGTTTCTTTTCTCTAGGAATCCAATGTAGTACATTTGTCGTCCACCTTCCATCTGTTCGTCTAGCTATGTGACAGGCCCATCTCCACTTTATCTTCTTCGCAGTCTTGATTATATCTTCTACCTTTGTTTCTGCGCGAATCCATTCATTTATCTTCCTGCCCCTCCTAGTTATTCCTAGCATGCATCTCCCCATTGCTCATTGCATGATTCTTAATCTTTGAGTCGAATGCGCATTCAATGTCCAAGTTTCTCAACCGTACATCATTACAGATAAGACACATTGGTTATAAACTTTACGCTTGAGACACGTTGGTAGTTTGCTTTTGAAAATAAAGTGTAGTCTTTCAAACGAACTCCACGCCATTTTGCATCTTCTATTAATTTCATCAGTCAAGCTGGCATTCGATGTCTTGAGCTGGCCCAGGTAAACATACTCGTTAACTATGCCTATTGTCTCTCCGCTAATTTTCATTTCCTTCTTTGCAGCACGTTGATTGTACATTACTTTTGTTTTACAGTATGCGGTAAAACAAACAGTACTGAAAGGTGTACATGTCTGACGCGCATACGCGTTGTGGGAAAAGCTCGTGACGCCTTCTGTGGTTTTAGTTGTGTTGAGAGTAGCGCTGAGTGCAGTTGACGTGGCGATAATTGTGAAGGAAATGTTTATCATGGAGCACTATTTCCGGTCATACGGAGTGAAGCGTCAGAATGGCATTCCAGTACCCTTTCCACTCCCCAGGTCTCACGGCCCCCGATGCCTACATATGGGGTATGCTGAAAGAATTAGTTTTCCGGTCAAATGACCCACCTAGAAGTGTTACCGAATTACAGATTTCCCCTTGTTGCAGCAACCTGTGTTCATCAACATGTTCAACACTCTGCAGGATCGTTATGAACACTGCGTCAGACGTGAGGGCGGACACTTTAAACACTTGCTGTACCGATGCACTTAGATATGAGTTACCGTAGTCACCTCACATCTTCTTGATTTCGTAACGGTTGTAATTTCAGTACTGTTTGTTTTGCCACATACTGTACTTAAATTTATTTTAAGACCTATTTTCGAACTATCATTACACAGCTCTTCATATATATATATATATATATATATATAAGGAATAAGGAAAATTATAATAAGAAAAAAGGGATTACTTACAGGTTGTTGTTCTACAGGTGAACAAACGCACACACTAACATTTATAAGTACAGAAACCTTGAATATTTCGGTGAATTCACCTTCTTCTTGTTCGAAGAATAACAGACAACCACGTGAGGATAGAATAAAGACTAAGACGACAGTGGCGCCACGTAGCGGACGACGCATCAAGTTTGGAAAACAAATGACTGATATATAGCGCATGGATTTACGGAGCGTGGAAAAATTGGCAACTGTACAGCGTGTAAGTTCGGAAGGGAAAGTGTTGAAAATGCACGGGTGTTTTAGAGTTATTGAAGGTTAAGTCCAGGATACATTTCCGCGTTTAAACAATGAATAAAGGCGCCCTCCCACAAACGGCGTGTTGAGGTGCTGGTAGGGGGTAAAATGTGGATTATGGCAACCAGGAAAGATAGGCCAAAATTGGTGGTGAGACTCGGTGTGTAAGGAGACTGGGGCATCTGGTTTGTTAATAGTGCAAAAGTGGCGATGGTTATTAATACGAATGTTGAGAGGTCCACCTGTTTCCCCCACATAAAAGGCATCACAAAATTTGCAGGTTGGGATGTATATAACATCAGGGGTGTGGCATGTATCCTTGGGATGTAGGGTGTACCGGCCACTAGGAGTATTGATAGTGACTGTGGGAGAAGTGATGAAAATGTAGCAGGTACTACATCTGGGTCTCTTGCATATATGGGCGCCGGTTTGGGGTGGTGGCGAGGAAGGATTCGTACGGACCAAGATGCTTCTAAGTTTAGGGTCCGACAGTCTTTGAGTCCGTACAAAATGCAAGTACCTTGTCTTCAAGAGTTTTAAAAACATCACTGAAGCTATTGGATAGTGGCTGATCTCTCGGATCTTTCACTGCCTCAACAAGTGTCTTCAGATGCATAAGAACAGAAATATTCCTTTCAGCAACAAAGAACTTTTCCAACCAAGGGACTGTGAAAAATTTCACTGGAAACTAAGGCAAATCAGTTAGTGCAAACATTTCATGACGAGATGGAGTCTGTGCAATACTTTGGCATCTGTAAGATAGGAGAGAACCATTAACATGCTTCCACAGTTTCAATCGTCAATTACCAATGGTTTAATGGACTTGGTACAAAACATTTTATTGTTAGTACAAAATGGTACAAAACTTTAGCATTCCTTCCCTCGTGAATTTCAAAAGCGTGGGAACAAGTTGATGATGCACACGTAACCCGTTAAGCTACTGTCCCTGGGCTTCATTAGCTCGAGATCTATGGTCTCGGTTTCTTTGACCCAATGCGCATACAAAAGAATGAAAATTTCCTTCTCACTAATCTTTATTATGAAATTTCATGCCAATAAACCTAGGTGATAGGAATAGGAATGGTCAGTTTCCAGAAAAGTTAAAACAGAATTTAAATTTGCCGGCTGGGAAAACTGAAAATTATTATTTTTTTAAATAAATAAAACAACTTGGAAAATGAATCATCAGAAGTAAATCCTGAGCAAACGAAGGCCAATTATTACGAAGGTAATTGCCCTTTGTGTCCTATTCTATACTTGATTCCTCTTCATCATGAATTAACAAATCATACAATTTTCGGATCTTATTTTCATAATGAGAAGTTACTTAATGATGAAACCATGTATTAAATTTGGTACAAGTTAGGATACTAGGTTAGGTGTCTAGTCAGAACATCGGATGGGCTTTTTCGTCGCTATGTCCCTTTGGCCGGGGCAATTTGTCCTCGGATCCTTCTGAGCCCTTTGTATCAGACCCCTTTTGACTGAGGCCCTTTTTACCGGGGCCGTTTTATTCTCGGGCTTTTTCGACGGGAATCTTTTGTCCGCGCCTTTTTTGACCTGATACCGTATGCGTTAAGGTATGCATATTGCATAGTATCTATTTCTTTACGCTGCTCTTGGATTTCTTTCTGGTTTACTCAATAATTTTATAACTAATGCTATCCAATATTATCAGAGTGGCTCTCGCTTTAGGGTCCGATGCATTCAACACTTAACACCCTCCTTGAACAAAAACCATCTGGTAAGCCAAAGTAATAAATGAAGTTTGTTTGTTCTCAAAGATGCGTTTTTTTGAATTGGCATTTTTTCGTGCATGTATGCATGTTGTACTTGAAGTCTGCCAGGTATGGTTTAGTGTCCTTTACGTATAAAATTCTTCTCAAATTTTGTTCAAAATTGTTTTTAAGAAAGGGTACAAAAGGGGTACAGTTATCCTAAAAACGATGAAAGCAAGGAAAGAAAATTGAACTGAAAGTAATAAGTGTAGGAAACAGCAAGGAAGAAAATTAAATGGCTACGAGGAGGATAAGATGAAGTAATAGGCGAATACAGCACTATGGCTTACGTCAGTTGTGCAACAAGTGTTCCAATACCGTTTGGTTTATGAAAAACCAGCTTTCTGAAAGAGACATTTATGGCCTTTAGACAACTAACACAAACGGCATTGTCTGTCATCTCGACTGGAAACCCCTTTTAGAGCATCACAGGAGAATTAATCCAAACAGGCTTTGCAAGAGAGACTGGTCATCCTCACTTTCCATCATTCACTGTGTTTATCAAATTAGCAAGTTTGAATTCTTTTGTCTTTCTTTTCTGAATAGTAATCTCTTTATGTAGAGACTGCCATAGATATGCCTACAGTTACACTAAAACACAAGTTGTTGAGAACAACAGATGAGGTAAAGAACAACGAGTAAGTGCAGTATAACCACACGAGAGAGAAACTTACCACAACTTTATAGAAAGAAGGTAATTCTATCCAAAGTGTTTCAGTTAGTACATGAGATATTAGGTTTACTCCTCCATCGATAACCTGAAAAGCTGGAAAACTGAAAAGAAAAGGAAGTATAACGTAAAACAAGGTTTATATTTATTAATAATTAAAGTTATAAAAACAGTAACATAATCGTAATAATTAACGAAAAAAAATATAAGTATTCTCATTGATCAACAGCAAAAGTTAAGCTAATTTATGTTTTAAGTACCGGAATATCTAATGTTTCTTACATGTACCTGCAATTTTGGTATAAAGAAATGCTCAAGAATGAAGCAATAGGATGAAACCAGAGTAGGATTACAGGATTCTAAACATATTGTAGCGTTCCTGTTTGTGTTACACCGAACTTGTGTTCTTTTGTAATCCTTGAAAGTGAAAAATCACGATTTTTACACCACACCCATTACAGCCCAACACTGCCTTGATGGTTCAGTCCTTGATTTTTGATGGACAGCAAAGTTATTTGAAAAAAGAAGAAAGAAAGAAAGGCTAAAGAACAAGTTTCCCAGGATAAAATTAAAGAAAAATATGTAAATGAATTTAATTTTGGTGTAAGGACATAATTAACTTTTTTTTTTTTTTTTTTTGAGAAAATAAACCTAAAAAATACTTCAGACAAATGCTTTGAAGTGTAAATAAATAGATATTTTATATACCTGTTTCTATAAAATGATGAACATAATGACTTGGTAAATTGTTTGCTCGTACTGAAGCAAGTACTTCAATTTCTTCACATCTTGCTTCAATGCAAGCAAGACTATTTCTTTACATCTTTAGTGTAACTTACGTGTAAGAGGATAATAAATATCTTACCAGGGACTTTTCGAACGTGACAATAGGGTCCTTGGAATCAAACCAAGTTCAAATTATAGTACATCACAGGAAACCTAAATGTGCCACATCTGAGTCCCGAATTCGATGTCGTTCTAGAGTTATCAGGTCACAATGGTACGTAACGAACCCATATTATCTGATGGTTCAGTCATTACGAGCTCATAACTCGGAAGATATTTGGCAAAGGCTTTCAAACAAAAAGTTCCAACTCAAAGCCGTGTCATATTGTTTACGAATTTTATGACTTCAGTTTAACATTAGCAAGTTGTAATGCCAAAGCATTGTGAGCAGCACCCACTACATTTAAAAGCATTAAGATCAGAAACAGGCTTTATCTTAGGTAGCACGGAGCAAACGAATGTCATAAAAATATAATACGGCTTGTAGTTTCGTCGTGCAGCTTACTGCAGAATGCTCTACTCCCAGAAAACATGTTTTCAAAAATTCAACGCGTAGCTTAATCACTGCATTAGCCCTCTGTCATTTCTTCCATCTGCTTCGAGGCTTCCATAACTGCTGTGCCATTTGCAATAAGTTGAAACAAGTGTGGTGTGGTGTATCTAAAGGTCACTTCTCAACAGCTGCGACTGACACTTCTGAAAACGCTAGGTCCACATGGACAAGACATAATACAGCCGCTAATGCTATTTTTCACTAAATAATAGATCTCACGCTTCGGTGACATCTTTTTATAAAGGTAGACTTTCAACCAAACCAATGTAAGCTTAAAATGTCATACCAACACTTGTCATGCATCAAGCGCATTGATATTTCTTCATGTGAGTGCAGATAAATTCATCCATGAATACATCGTAACTGCAGCTCACCACTTTGGCCCTAAAACATATGTTTTATTTGTAACTCGAGTCTTGATTAAACAAAGACCATCACTACGTATCCTAAAAACAATATAATGTAGTTCATTTCCCTTACTATACTTCTTTTAATGGGCTAGTCAAAATATCTGTCATCGTACTGCAACTAAGCACAATAACTATTATAAAGGTGTGACATGAAACTACTACATATGATGCCCTGGTGAAAATCAATATTCTGTCACGCGATAGGGGAGGTCAAAAAAAGCAACAACAAAAATTGCATGAACAAATGTACGATTCTTAATGGTTTCCGAAATATAGCAAAGAATAGTTTTAAAGTGACCGACCCTGACCGCACAATACCCGTATATCTAACCATTTTGATTCGATTTAAGTTGCAGGTACCAGTGGACAGTGACGTGTTGCAGGCGTTGTATGAATGCGTTATCATTACCAATGCTAGAACTATGTGCTGTCTGTTATGTTGCCAGTTAGATTTCACTTCTTGTGTGCAAATGGGCTGTTGGAAGCAAACGTTAGTAATTTCATATCTTTTCACGTTGTGCAGGCATGCGTCCAGTGGTGAGCATCTAACTTGACTGAAGACGGCACTACGACAGCGTTAAATCTTTAATACTAGAGGAGTCTGCTTCTTGCAGCTGAAAATGCAGTACACCTTCACCCATGCAGAATACACCGATCTGGCGCTTGTCTACGGCTACTACAACGGCAGTGCACGTGCTGCAGTACGTCGCATTTCTGAGAGACGAGTGTTTTCCAGTGTATTTCAATCACTGCATGATACATGCATGCTGCCCAGCGTACATATTACATTTGAACGCGAACACCAACACACGGTGGAAGAGCAGGAAGAAATTTAAATTCTTCAAGTGGTGCAGTGTAGTCCCACTACAAGCACACGTCGAGTGTCTCCATGATTTGGCATTCCAAAAACTACAGTATGGCCGACCCTGCAGGAAAACACGAGATTCCTGACATGAAATAAATAAATAAATAAAACATAGAGGATGCACAAATGCTTCGTTTTGGCGCTATAGCCTGCCGAAAGCGTGGGAAAATGGATTGATATTCCAATATCATTAACAGTAGAACTGAGGCGGAATGGTACTGTCTAAGACTTCAAATTTGCTCTATCCAAATACTGTGGAATGGGTCAATTGGTCCGCAAGTGATAGTCCAAAGGAAGTAGCTGGTTCCCAAAAATTCTATGAAGTAAAGGTAGATCGAAATAAGCATGAATGGGACCATCTTCCAGCAAGTAACAATAACTCGTTTGCCCCAAGTCGATATTTCAAGCAGATTTCCTTTGCGGAACGATTAAAAAAAATGTGGTTGCATAACAAACAGAAGTCAATTACATACATTTCAACGAACGTTTGGGGTACTTTTATCTGTAAAAGAGACTGTCACTGCCCTGTTAGATGCCACAAATTACTTTTATCATCTGTACTCATACGGTAAGTCGTCTTATTCATGCTTATTTCGATCCAAATTTACTCCAGAGAATATCTGGGAATATCTTACTTCCTTTAGGGAATCCTTTGCGCATCCATAGGACGATTTTGCACTACGCATTTTTGAACAGAGCATGTTTGAAGTCTTTTGATGGTACCATGCGCCTCAGTTCTCCTGTTAATACTATTGGAAATATCAAGCTCTAGAGTTCAATTTGGAAGCCTATGGCAACGAAAGGAAGCATTTGCGCACCCTCGATGATCTATACTTTTTTTTAAAAACTTATTTTGATGTCAGGAATCTCGTGAGGTAGGCTTGTCTGTTATTTTGCAAGACCCTGTACACAGATGAAGCCGTTTTTACACCGAATTACGTGCATAATGAACATCCATGGTCACTCAACAACCCCCATGATATACGGTCGCATTGCATTCTCAGTTTCGCTTCTCTATTGATTAAATTGTTATTAACATCCTAACTGAGCTGGCGAACTTCTAAGGACGGAACCTACTGTTTTTGGTAAAGTGATTTCCAAACCGCTCCATTCAATGGATCCCGGCGGAAATTAAACCCGTTACAGCGTGCTAAACGCTTCTCAATTAATGTTTCGTGTTGCCTCATCGATGGTACGCTGACTGATCGACTTTTGAACAACACTTAAAAGGGAATCTAATTCCATGAGTGCGGAAAAGTCCATATTAAGAGCTTTTCACAAAGTTTCAGGCCTCACCGCCACAAACTCTGTACTGACGATGACTGGTAACGCGTGATTTGCTTGTACTTTTAACAATGGCGAGGCAAAGAGTACATCGGACTTTGAATGAACACAAATATTTCATTCAAAGTGTACTGTCCACGCTGAAAGGGGATTTGTGATGTTTTGGGGCTATTTTAATGGTCACACTGGTTGAGGGCTTGAGTTAATAAGGACTTACGTCGTCTGGACAAGCACGTATTTCCTTATGTACATCATCTCCGGGATGAATACAATATGAATAGCAATATCTGAGACATTGTTCTAAAACAGTGTGTGTTGGCATGACGATTATTCGGAAATATTCTTGTCTCTAAAACTAGCAAGCAAAGAACCAGTATTGAATCTGATAAATTATCTGAGGGACTACTTGGAATAAAGAATAAAACACCGGTCGAACATATTGACGGAACTTCTAAGTCTAGTCTAGTGAAGCAAGAATGGCAGTAATTTGATGTCAACAACAGCCGCACACTGGTGGAGTACACACCAGACCTAACTGCTGCTGTTGATTACACTCTACTATGATACGTCAGGGCAGATTAATATGAGTTTATATTTTGAAAATGTATTTGTTTATCCCCATGGAATAATCTCAATAGAATAACAAAAATCATTTGTTAACTTTTTATAGTGCGTATTCAATGGAAAACTATAGAAATTTACAAGAATGCGACAACGCCGAATCTCAAGACACAATCAATGATTTTTTAAAAATCAAACCAACGCTGAATTTCTATTCCACTTTAAAGACCTTTGGTCATCTTAAGATTTTTGGAAAATTTCATTAGTAATACGACATATTCGTAAATAAAACTGCAGCGAATAATAATTTCCAAAAGGGTATTTTACTATTTATAAATAGGATAAAGAACTCACGTATTGGCGCCATAGCTTAGTGGTAGAGCGCTCACCTCTGGTGTTTGGGGTCCTTGGTTATCAGCGCTCACCTTCAATCCCAGCTCATGCCATGTGGGCTTTGTGGTGGACAACCAACGTAAGCGTGGATTTTCTGGGAGTTTTCCCACTTTCTTCATTCCACCAATTCTCCCATCATCATCCATACGACCTGATAGGTACCATTTAGAAGGACAAGTTCTACAATATAATGCTTGTCCTTCCATGCGTATCTTTTTTTCTTTATAAAATTAACAAATGTTCTTTTTAATAAGTTAAGAAAAAATAAGAAACAATTATCTTAATGGCTACGACAAATCAAAGCTTAAGTTACGCGTAACAGCAATCACAGATGCACATCCACTTAGTCCTCGTGATGTAGTTTTAAAGTCGCGCTCTCCGGATCGAGAATTAGGGTAGCACATAGGTTCCAGTTCTATTGCCTGAGGTAGTTCTGAGTTTCGGCAGGCGAATGCCGATATCGTATCTAGACAAACGTCATGCTCCGAATTCCCTACAACACGTCCACCTGAAGCACCGAATTGATAACAAAAATATTTACATCTGTAATCAAACTGAACTCAGTTTCGGTAGTGCAGCTGATACCAACACAAACTTCGGATCGGCACTGAGAAGGTCGATAGTTGTTATTGAAGTTTTCCAGAGTTTTTCCGCCAGCAGTCCTGATTACTCCCTTAGCATAGTTTCTCTCGGAAAAATGCTCGCAGTGGAATACCACCCCTCAAGACCTGTGATGGTCTTTGGACATAGCTGACAGTTCACCCAATAAAATAAATTACATAAAAAGGTACAATCAAATCGGACAATTTCAACTGAAGAAATCAAACAACAAATCATTTATAAAAGGACAGTTAAACTCTAACTTCTAAGACATCCCTTTTATAGTAAAGTATGTGGTAAATAATGACGTGTACCTACTTAATATAGAAACAACAACAACATTATTACTTACAAACTTATATTTTTCAGTGAGCCATCATAGTATCTCATCCAAAATTGTTGGGTTTCTGAAATAAAAATGTACCTTGTCATCACTGTCGAAGATATACAAATATACAACTTATCCAAGTGAAGAAATGTTTGTTTAATTCTTTTTCAATCTAACTTTCTAATAATGGATCTAATCATACTACTTTTGAAATACCCTGCAGACTTTTGAAATAATAAAACTGACGTTCAAATGTATCAGAATATCAACAGTACCATCTTTCAGAGTCCGAGATTATTATTATTATTATTAGATAAGCGTATCTCTATTTAGGAGTATCCATACGAAATTCAACGTTCCTCAGCAATTCAGACCAAATACAGCCAATGCAAGATTAACGTTCAACGACGAATTTCCTTAGACATGCAATGTACCATCTGCTTCACAGACTACAGAAACGCTGCAATGAAATCACTAACTTTCGGTGTTGGACATCATTATCATTACGAGTAATTTGTGTTTGTAATGAAGTTACTATCCTAAAAGACCTTTTCAGGACGAATCCTACTGTGTTTAAGTGGACTTCAAGCCACTGCGTTCAGCTGACCTCCATCGGGTTTTAAACCCAGACCACGCACACCGAATACAAGCAAGATAACTATTCGGCTAACCACGGATCTTTTCGTAACAGTTAGTGCACACTTAAGAAATATTTAAAGGTTATAAAACATACATTTACTCTTCTTCTTGATGTTTACAAAGGTCAATACTCCAGACTGGAGTACTGGCAGTGAAAGTGTTAAGACGTGTGAATTTTTCGCTCCGCTAAATCAGCATTTTTCGGAGGGAGAAACGTAGAGGACCAAAAAAGCGAGTACACAAACTTGTTCTTTATAAACTCTAATAGATTTTCAGAAAGTGCAAACTATGTGCGATTTTTTCTACAGAAGTTATTAAGGTTCCAAAATTTACATGTTAAGTATATGGGACATAAAGTGACGGCGAACACTTTGGCATCGGAGGAAGCCACATCAACAAGGGCTCCTGACCGAGTCTTTCCGGTGACACTGACTCTCCTTAGCTGTTGCTAGGCAAGAATTTTACTAAGTCCCAGCCACTAGGACCAAAATTTTTCCAAATCTTTAGTGTATATAGTAGTATATAGCAACATGGAGGGCTAAAGTTTATATCTCTGGTGCCGCTTGGGATGAGGGTCTGATGACCCTCTTTCCTCCTTTTTTTTTTTTTTTTTTTTACATCGGCCTCCTGGAGTGGCTGGCCTCTGACCTACGGTACCGTGGATCATGCTGTTGATCGTTATTTCGTTTTCGTTGTCGTTTTTTCTCGTGATTGTATAAACTGTGACTTTGTGAGTTACAAATTTAAAAAGAATTGTCTAAAAAAGGTACATTCGATCACGCAGACGTCACAAGAAGTGGACTCGCAAAACTTGAATCGGAATGGAAGGGTTCTGTTGATGAGCAAAATATAAAAATTCCAAACAACCCATTCTTCTTAAAATTCCAGGAGAAAATTAAAAATAAGGAAGTGAATCCGGGAAAAGTAAGATCGGCTAAAGAAAACCGTGAACTTAAGCAAAAAATTGTGGACGAAGTGTGGGCAGAGTAGGAGAAAGTAAATGGAACACCAAGGACCCCACAACTACGCACCAGGAAGGGGGCCGTTGATCAAGGGGAGTTAACATCAACACCTACAACATCAAGTGCATACGACGAGACAACAAAGAAAAGAATGAGAACTCCAGAAGAGGAGGATTCAAACAAGAGGCAGAGACAAGAGAAAGAAGTAGAGGAAATGAAGCTAAAGCTGGCACACATGGAGGGAAGAGTTGTGGAATTGCAGCGGAATCAGGAAAAGCTAGAAAAAGAAAATGCGCGTCTCAGAGAATGCGAACTCAAATTAGCACGCTGATAGGCGAAGATAGAGGAAAGAGAAAATGAGATTGACAAGTTAGAAAGAAAAATAAGGGAACTAGATGATGAGGCAATTACAGGCAGCCTAAGGTTAAGAACTAGAAGTAATAGGCAATCAACTAGAAATGAGGAAACTAGATACGGAGGAGAAGATGGCCAAACAAGAAGAGGAAATAAGAAATCTCTGTAAAGGGAATGGAAGTCTACGAACGAAACAAGAAACAGCAGCTGTAGCACAACCAGTGAGTTTCGCCGACACCAAAATATGAGAAAAGACTAAAATGATTTAATCAAACAAAAGAAACACAAAACCGAGCATACTAATTAAACCAAAGGAAGGAGAAACAGTAAGAGACATCAGGATGAGACTAACGAGCTTGGTCAAGAGAGGATAGAATTAATTTTCAAACGATTCAAGCAAAAACTGCATTGATCCTGCAGAAGGCCTCTACTGAAGATGAGGAGAGACTCAGAAGCCACCCGGGAGTGAAACAAGGACTAGCATTGACGGATAGGAGTAGCAGAAGAAATCCATTAATGATCCTATACGGAGTCCCATCGGAATTAAAAGAAAAAGAAACCGTTGAAGAGCTCATCGAAAGAAATCTGGCAGACATTACGGAAGAACAGAAACAGCTAATCAGACCCAGGTTTAAACAGGACCCAGAAACCAAGAGAGGTACCACTTGGTGTTTGAGGTGCCTAGACAGGTGAGGGAAACCATATTAAGAAACCCGAGAGTGTACATTGGCTTTGAGGTCACGAATGTTAAGGACTTTTTGACGGTGACAACGTGCATGAATTGTTTTGACTATGGACATATAACAGCGAATTGTAGAAATGACCACCAGAGATGCGGTTTCTGCGGGGAAAAGGGTCACAAAAAACAAGTGTAAAAACAAGGATAAAAAAGTCTATGTACCATGCCACTCGAGAAAAAAACCGTGTGGGGCCAAGAGTCAGCAAGAGTGCCCACAGTATAAGTTAAGCTTACAACGAACAATCGACAAGTTTGATTATGGCTTGTAACTCTAGCCTGATTGAACTTGGAACACTGAAAA
>JAGDQP010000619.1:0-10772 GCA_022664845.1 Lepisma saccharinum | reverse complement strand
ACGACGCTGGGTGGACACCGAAAAGTGGGACTCCATCCGGGAATTGAACCCGGGACCACGCGGACATGAGTCCAACGCTCTAACCACTAGACTATGGAGCCCCGTAAGAACAATCAAAAACCTGGTTCATATCATCCTGGCTCATATCATCATGCAACTGAATTGGGTCCTTTATATTCAGTTGTTTGAAATATTTTCCTAGACTCACTATAAATCGGTTAGATGAATGTATTATATTAACTGTCCCAACCGGGACAACAACCTTAAATATTCGACTTCTAGATCTGGTTTCAGAAGACGTAAAAATATGGCAATTGCTCTTACTTTCAATAATACTAAATTGTGTTCTGTATGCTGTAATGTATTTCGTTCGTGTGTATGCCATAACGCATGTGGTATATACCGTCAACACCACAGTTTTTTTTTTCAGTATCAATATTTTAATAAATTCTCAACGAATAGGTATATATTTTCATCCCTGATGTTAAGCTGTTTCTCTAAGCTTACAACGGGAAGGGCGTAAGTCATAGCGCTGGCTGTTACCGCCCATGAAATTCATTTTATCTATTTTATTTATCTAAGCTTACAAGCACAGTGTAACTCTTCCTTTGGAGAAAAAAAAATACTGGTGATTTCATCAAGAGTATCAGAACAGCCAATAAACTACTTTTTGTAGCAATAATGTTCAAATAATTTAATTGTTCTATAATCGAGCCAATGCCCTTCCCTCAAACAATTCTAAATTGTTATAACGTTCTCGGAAAATATCACACTTCATCTTCAAAACATTCGTCGAAGTACGTAATATATTGTCATTTCTCTAAATGAAGCCTATACAAGAAAACGTTTTACATTTCAGCAACAGGTTACTAACAAGCGTGACAGATAAACAGAACAGTTGCTTGCCAACTTATAAATACAGAAAGTCGTAATTCTCCAAAATGTGCTGAGGAATATAGATTCACCTACTACGGCGTTCTTTACAGAACTTCAACTAAACTTAAACATTTATGGAAGACAAAGTAGGAATATGTGAAAAATGACGAAACCCTGAGCGAGAGCAAATTCATTATTAAAATCTACATGTTTACGTAACTGATAGTTCTAAGCTACATTTATTATGGTACTAATAATAATTTCAAGAATGTTAAGAAACAATCTCGGAACAATCTGTGCTTATTTAAAAAGAGACATAATATCGCAAGCAGAAAGAATATAATACCACAATTACTTACCTTGATTTACTATTTTTAACGTACTAATGATATATTTACAAAATGACACATGCACATAAGTGCAAAAAACACTGTTTCCATAAACAATTGTTGTTTTGTGAGGATGAAGCTATCAGATAACTAGCAAAAGGCGCTTCCAAATATTGGACAATTTTTTCGCTGACGACAAGTACGATTAATTAATAGTCAAGGTAAATAATTGTGAACTTATTTAGGTTTGCAACAGAGGTGGGTTTCTCAAATGTATTCACTAAATAGTATACCAGCATAGATACGACAATTTTTGAATTTGAATTTATTTATAGCCCTTAGGGATCTATGGTTCATGCAAGGATAGAGTACAGAAAGGACGTGAGAAGGGATCAGCCACGGCCTAAGTTCAAGGTAACCATCCCACCATCTGCATGGTGTGACTAAGGAAAAACCGTGGAAAAACTTCACTTACGTTAATCAGGCGCTGATACAAAACACAGGACCTCTCGAAGGCGAAGTCAAAGCTCTACGAACTAATACTGTCGCTCGATAACGTGGAAATGAAGATATTAGGAAGTTACGATGCAAGACTAATCTCTTATATTAAAATATTAGTAAAACCCTTCATTGCGATATGACCTTTCTAGTGGCTATGTATATCGCGAAGGAGGCAGATTAATGATTAAACAATAAGTAAGTCATAAGTGTATGGCTATTACATTTGTCTGCATTCTACTATCGGAATTGAAAGACTTGCTACTATAGTTTTTCTATTTCTAACTTTAAGAAATAAAAATGAAGCTATTCCGAGATCAGTGACGATATTAGTCCACTCTATATGGCAGCTGAGTTCGAAGAGGAATTTCAGGCTTCTTTTTTGTAACATTTCTACTATCACAAATTTGAGGGTCTTTAAAGGAAATGAGATTAAACTTAGTTCCCTCCGGAGCGTTGTTTAGTTTCTTAGTTTCTGCAGATTGTATATCAAGAGTGATTGATTTATTTCATTCTCTTGACCAACTTTCGTGATAATGCACATGTTCTATATTCAAGATACATATATAAATTTAAATCACAAGTAGATTTGGAATAAATCCATTTTCCGTTTTTTTAAGTCATAAAACAATCAAAGTGCACGATGAAATAGCCTTCCTGCAGTGGAATTTCTCTCTCAACCGGAAATTCCGACAAAGTCTTTTTTCTTAACCGCATGTAACCACAAGATGAAGATAAAAACAACGAATGCAGAAAGTCTGCTCACGATCTGTTACTTTCCTCCAAAATCGTGTTCACAAGAGCAGAGGAGTTAAGGTCTGAGCCAAAGATGCCAAAAGACCATAAATAAATTCCAATTCAAAGCATATGAGTTAAACAATGCGTATCTATTTAAGACTTATTTTTACTTAAACTGAGAAAGACATAAGCTTGGTCTCCAGCAAAGAAGTTAGCAATACTACTTTCTAAGCTACAAACTAATATACAGTTATTTACCAGTTATTGTCCTCTTTTTCCACAGATGTTGATACAAGCTTTCCGTTGGGTCCATATATTTCTTGTTCGCCAGCTGGATTGTATGAATAGTTCGAAGATTATCTTTTAAAAGTCCACTTTGTACGTTTTTATCATTAGATACTTCACTAGATTTGCTTTCCTCTCCCACTCGGTACACTGTACGGCAAAAACTTTCCTCAACACCCTTATTAGAATTTTGTTCTTGCAATTGAGCGGATAGTTTGCTTTGCTGCTCAAACGTCACACGTATCGTCATGTCGTTCATCTGATTTGTGGAAACTGTCACACTTCGATTTGATGAAACCTTTTGCGGTGTAGTTTCTGTATTTGTATTTATTCCTAAATATTCAACTTCACTACAATCAATGGGTTCTGTTACATTTTGAGAGATTGTAACACTTAATGATTCAGAATTCGCAAATGTTTCACTATTTGAACTCTGTAATAACGTGGAACAAGATGCCTGTTTATCGGAGCGTTCTTTCTGAACGAGCACGGGATTTGATGCTGTTGTAGTCCAAACCACATTTGTCACATTTACAGGCTGTAAATTCCGCGCCGGAAATGGTTTAGGAATTTTGTTATTACATTGTGGTACGTTAGGCAATATATTTACAGGCCGTAAATTCGGCGACTGCAGGCGTTTCTTGAATGGTTTAGACATTGTATGGTTATTTTGCAACACCTTAGGTGAAATCGTACGAAGTTAAATACGATGGATTATTTCGTTTAGCAAGAAAAATATTTCTCGGTGTACTATAACAATGTCATAAATCGCAATAGGGTTTCACACAAAAATATGTTTAATGGTTTCACGCTAGTCCTTCTTCAAGCTAGTCCACAACCAGTTCCTGAAAAACAAGAAAGAGGCATGAGTCCAGACATAACAACAAACATACTGCCTTACAACAATCATAAAATCATACACCGTAAAGTGTTCCCGCGCTTTATAGTCTTTAGTTTATTCCAACACCTTATTCGGACACGGCTAAACACGCATTCACATTATTGAATTTTTATGTTCATAACTTTTGAAACATTTGTTGTTGACTTCGTTACTATACGCGTAGGATAAGAAAGAAACTGCTCTTCAAGTTAATTCCAGGCACAATCCCAGCATCTGCCTGGATTGAGCTGAGGCAAAACTTTCGATCAGAATAGCCGGCTCCAAATTACAAACGCAGAATATTCTGATTACGATGCTAACATTCTAACGTGGGAACAACCCGTTTAGTTAGGTTCTTAGAGACGCTACATCACACATTTGTAGTCAGAAGAAAATACATATAAATTAATTCCAGGGTAAAATTCGCGTTTGGGAGGAATGGAGAAAAAATGAGAATCCTTAAGCGAAAGGCACACACCTATGGTGCCATGAATTTTCAACTTAGAGTAATAATTACGACAATCGATTTAGTTATTTCAGACATGTAATCACACCATGCTATACATATCGATCTGGTTTCCTTTTCTGGAATTAATACAGTGAAAAATTATTATATCCTTCGGACGTTCAAATTATCTTGTAATTTACATGTCAAGATATTAATATGCTTTGACTTCATAGTATTGTAATCAGTTGCTTTATCATAGATATGGGTTTATAGGTTGATACTTTTCTTAAGATGTTTAATTTATTTTCAATGAACAAATCAGCCAGCTGTTCGGTAAGTCCGTCACATATTTGAAGAGTGATGTACCTCAGTGAACATTCATCAGAGGGCATTTGTCTAGGTATCATCTGACATTTCCTTGATGAAACAGAGGGAACACCTCAGTCAGTACGGCCAGCAGCAGAGCCCTCCCTTATTTTGTGTTTTGAATTTAATTTTTAGGACCTTTAAGCAACTTTGGCTCAGGGCAGATGGATGATAATGGGAGAATTGGTGGAATGAAGGAAGTGGGCGGAAACGGGAGAATACCTAGAAAACACACGATACCGTACACGAAATCCACATGGCATGAGCAGGGATCTTATCTTATGTGTTCGAGGAGTTAGTGGTTACAACTTGATACATAGTATAAAGTGGATAATCAATATCATAATTAAATTATTGTTGGAACTTCTTTACTTTTCTTACTGACTTCGCATATAACCCTTATAAGGTGGGTTGGAAAAAGAATCGAAACCCGTGTCTGAAATCCTTCCTTATGTACGAGAACTACCACACGACTCTCTTGCTAAGTAATATGTAAAAGAACCAAATTTCACAACGCATCTACGCCTCTGTTTCTGTTGCTCAGGTTTCAGCACAGAAACTACTATAGAACAGTCCATTTAAGTTCTCCAGATTCTCATGCCTTAGTCCTCACGCCAAGTGGTCTCGACGGCAGCCTGTTAGTCGACACAAAACGGCCTTGCATGAGTCCAGCCCAAGACAAGCCATCTGTCAAGTTGGGGAAAAAGAGGTAAATTTCTATCTTGTTCCCCTTTTCTCCTTGTATCTAGGTCTGGCTCTCACGGCCTGGGGCCCATAGAAAAATGTAACGTACGTTCTCTGTGATCAATAACACTTACACGATGGCAGTCAATTCCTAAATTACTGTACAGACTGTTCGCCTAGAAATTTCAACAATGCTCATGATTCTACTTATAAATTTTCGGGAACTGGCACTTGGTTATACGGGTTATTCAGCAGGCGCCGATCACTAATCTGAGGTCCTATTCCTGTTTCGTTTCGATATATCTGAAGTGATTTTAAAGAGGATGGCCGTCCGTTTTGACTTACCGTCCAACGGCTTCGACTGACGTATGTTAACAGGAATTATCTCGGTAGTCGCTGTTTACGAATAAAAGGTCACACTTGCGGGTTTCAATTAACTAGAATACCAGTTGAGATATCCAAGAACCTTCAGACAAATCCATTAAAAATATTTTAACGGCTATTTTCACTAACTCAGACCCGATATTCTTCAGAATTTGAATAGTAAAGGAGTATAAGAAGTAGTATTTTTATAAATAATGTAACTAACTTCTAATTTCAGACGAAATTTGTAACTGAACTACATGTCAACCTCAGAAGAAGACAAATGTAGTTAATTTTATAATGAGTCAATTTAGTGTTGTTTAACCCTCCAGGCTGCTCTACGTCGTGTGTGAGACTAAACGCAAGATGAGGACTAACTCAACTGTCGACAAATACTTCTTTGGAATGTCTCATTGCGTATTGCTCTGACCTGACACGGCGACAGACTGCTGATTAGAAGTTTGGTAAGATAAGGTAAAATTAATTGTATGGGCGGTAACAGCACTATGGCTTAAGCCCGTTCCGTTACAAGTTCGGTGTTTGAGGCTGGTCATTCCCGTAACTTTTTTTTCATTAATTCATTTTTATTTTCAGTAGACTCGAGAGACTCCCGGTACTTTCAAACGTAACTACTTGGGTAACTTTGAGTTGGAAGGTACAACGTACATGAGGTGTGAAATGAACAATCATCTTGTTGGAGTTAGGTGATTTTGGACTATTTTGTTACAAGAACCAAAAAATTCATCGCGAACTAGAACAGAATTGGAATTGCACTGGAATAGAAACTAGAAGCTTATTCACGATACTGAAAAGGGGCTCCTTGGGAACCGAAACCATTTCACTTCTGCATCGTTTTGGTTATAACTGGAACCGAAATACTTCTAACTGTGGGTATCTATACATTTTCTAATGCCGCTTATGAAAGGAAAACAATTCGGAAATGACCCCTTCATATTCATAAAAGGAAAGCTCTTTGAGGGTCTATGTATGCAAAAGTGTAAGGGCCTCTGCTTAAGATTTCACACTCAGGAGGTGACGCAAGTTCAAATCCTATTAATGCCACACTTATATATACAGGGTGGTAACGTAATGTACTGACGAACTTGAGGAATCGCAGGGCATCAAAAAATACGAAAAGTCTTTGTCGCCGAGGTGGAAATTGTGCCTCGTTTCGGAGCGACAACGTTGGAAATTGAACTTTACAACCTCTCATTTCCTCTGATGCTAATGTGGAATGCTATCCTCAGATACTTCACCAGATTTGCTTCTCTCTTCCAGATCCACAAATGAATCTGCTCTATCCAAAAATGAATATTCTAAAGTTATGCAACGGGTGCGCAAGGGATTCACCAAGAAAAGGATCTCCCGAAATTTTCAGAAATAAAGGTGCGTCTGACTATGAATCGGGCGGCCTGGGTTCAAATCCCGTCCACGAAACTGGAGACTTTTCTGGCAGTGTTCCCATGCACTCTGGGGTGTACTCAGCCTCCTACAAATAGAGTACCAGTGTCCTTAGTATTCCTGAGCATCTTGGAAGGTAAAGGTGGTCGAGCGTGGGACTGACCATCCCACGAGGAGTCTATGCCGTAGGTCGAAAATATGTGGAGCGCTACCTTACATATCCCATGCATCCCACATGGATTAGCTTTACCTATTTTAAAGGTAGGTCGAAATAAGCATGAAAGGTACTGAGTGACTGAATTCGTGACTGACTTCACACAAAGAAAAAAATTGGATTTCTTGGACAACTTTTTAGGTTGCCGGATCACCTTTAAACTTTCATTGACTGATAGATATGCAACCCGCGCAACCAGCTTAAAGGATATTACTTTCAACGCATTTCACGGGTAGATTTGTGGAAAGAGCGTCAAAAGAAACGTGTCAGACTCGTAACGTAATGTTTAGTTAGTCATTTGGCAATTCAAAAGTTCAATAAAATGCACAGATTATTTCTAGTTTTGTGCTTAATACATACAAAATGAATCGTTTGCGATAAAGATTCACGGAACCGCCCAACTTCTACAATTTTGCCAACTGGCAACGTTGTAATATCCACGCGGGAGAGTGGACGAGGGTGGAAGGCGCGAAAATTACCCCGCGCTTTTGAAGACCCAAGAACGTAAAGAGAATACCTTGACTAAATGAAAGAAGTCAATAACTACCGATATGGACGACGAACAAGCTGCTAACCCATCAGTGATTTGTTCCAGACTAACTCATAAGTTAACCTCAGACGATTCTACAACCGAAATAGAAGAATCTACGAGCAGGATACGAATTAAGACTGTCAAAAGAAATACATCAAACGCGTCTTCCATTGCGGTGTACGTAAGCACTGGGGTGTCTTGATAAGAGACGTAGCTCTCATTGCTTCCGCTGCTCTGCAAGATACAGGATTAATTGAGTCACATCAGAGATATCACATCGTAGACAGGTCTAAAGTTAGAAAGGAAAAGAAAAATATGGGAAACGAACTACAGAAAAAGGAAACAAAGAATCCAATATATGTCTTTTAGACATATCTTTTTTGACGGAAGAAGAGACAAAACGCTTGTTCAGACGGAAATTGGTAAAATATATTATCGCAGAGAGATGGAAGAAGAGCACTGACATACTTGGGTCATAAGAGCCCAAATTCAGGACAGGACCTCGATAAATTGTTACTCGATTTTCTGCACACGAGTGGAGCTGATAATTCAAAATTAGTGGCGGTCGGATGCGACGGAACGCTGGTCAATACAGTGAGACCGGACGGAGTCTTGGCCTGCCTGGAGATGACCTTAACATAGAAGTGAAGCATTCAGCGTGTCTTGAAAACGAATGAACTTCCCCTCAGGCATCTAATACGTGTGTTAGAAAGTATAGCAACAGGGCCAGACTCATTTACTGATCCGATTGTTTCTAAGCTCGATAAACTTCCCACGGTCACATTTCAACTGATTTCTGTTCATTGACTATCAGAAATACAAAACAGCAACGATTTAAACATTGGCCAAATGTATTTGAACGATACATGTCAGATGATTTCCAATGGAGAAAGTTCTGTAACATAACGCAACAAAAACCGGGTCCACTGATTCACTCACACTGGCTCACAACAGCATGCCGGATAGTGCGGTTGTACGCCAGTGCCTCTAAACCAGATCAAGGATTCAACTGTTTACAAGATATGTGATGGAGGTTACGTGCCTGTATAGTTTGGTATAAAACAAATACAGTAGTGCATCGATTTTGCGGAAAGTTCAGAGCCATAAATTAAAAAAAAAACGAATTTTCGTTTGGTATGACTACAGTAAATCTCGTTTGAGCCCTTTGACAGTGCAATGATATTACTCTAAAACTACTAAACGAAACTTATGTTCGAGATTCCAAGATAACGTGGGTAAGACGATTTTACTTTTATATTTAGCGCTGTATTTTAACAATAATCATTTATCCGGAATATCTTTTTTCCGGACACTATTGGTCCCCAATTAATCCGGATAATCGATGCTCTATTGTACCTTCATGCGGGGATGGAGCACGAGATTATGGCAAATAATGTGTTTTCACAATTTTTACCTCACCATCTCTGGGGAAAAAATCTCTTAGTTGTTCAAAGCGATGATTATCCTGCTTACCCGGAAAATCTTCTTCTGGCCATGTTAACAGATCTCCGCGCGAATGTAAGAGCTTTGGCCTGGAGACAAAAAAAAAATGTCGCACTTAAAAGAAAGCATCCACGTCCATACGCGAGTTTAGAGATCCAATAATAAAATTCGATGCACTACAATACAATGAAATGATTGCCTGGTTTACCACACCAATGACTGGGCCTGGAATTACCCGTTGCCTTTCAGATGAAGAAATCAAGAAAAATATATGAACTGCTTGAACTCACGACCTCCCGAATGCTAAGCCACGACTGAGCCACGGTCGTTCAGTGCGACCATAATGTGTACGAACGTTTTGTACGTCTATATATACGTATAAGTGGCACTTGGCACACAAAAATTACAGAAGTATTTATGCAAGAAAAGGAGCGCTTATAAATTGTATATTATGTTTAGCTTAATTTCAGAATTGATTAACCCAGTTAGAAACTTTCATTTTGTAGTGTAAAAATGGAACAAAATATAACTGCTTAATTGGAACATCCCTGACACAAATCTAAATGATCCTACAGATATTAAATAATCAGGACCTAATTAGTTGTTTAAATATTTAAGGAAGTCTCCAATAAATTACAGTTAAAAATTTTAAAATTTAACACCGATTTTTTTACTATCGGTTCACTATGTGATGGTTAGTTAGTCTTCAAAGCTTTCAAATGAACAGGAGAAATCAAGGATAGGCACATGCAAGTAGGTCAGAAAAGGAGACTTTGCACACTAAAATGTTAAAAAAATAGAGAAAAGTTACTAAAAGAGACTATCTGACGTGAAACCAGTATCCATAATTTTTATTACCAGTAAGTGTAAAAGACTACATTTGTGTGTGTATGTGTGTTAAAATTCCCTACCAAAGGGCCGGTTAAGTCAAGAATTGAACAGAAATTATATTAAAATTGTGATAATAAAACATTTATTTATAAATGTTGTGAAATTTTTGAATGAACATACAGAATGAATGACATATTACAAAGAACACAAACTCTCACTTCAGTAACAGTTCAGAGCTTTGTTAATAAAGGAGGAATTAAAATGTATGTTCAATTCTGGACCTGGATGCGGTATGGCCAAATACATTTATTACTTTGACAATGTACATAAAATTTCAGAAACTACAGAAAATTTAAGAAGTTATACAAAATGTAATTTACATTCGCTGTTTTTTATCCTTCTCTCGCGAAAGAGAAGCAAATAGCGATGAATGGCCACTGATTGAAGTAAAGCGTAAAGTGGAAAAGAATCTTACAGCTGGGGCAATGTGAATTCTGAAATACCTTATGTAGAACCTATTTATTCGGATACAGCTGTCAATGTCTATGGTAACACTTCCAAACGTAAAGATCTTTTGTTGTGTCAGGAAAAAATTCACGGCGTTCTGCTGAAGCTAGGCGCCATAAAGTTTAATGACTGAAATATAGAAAAAATAGAAGAGGACTTACTTCAGCCGAGATTTGTCCCACGAAAGTAGAAAGATACATGATGAAAGAAACACAGAAGGGTCTTCACTCAACCACCCTATTGCAGAGACAAAGGACAAGCTAACCACCCACACATATAGAAGAGATGATACCAAAAGGAAATAATTACATTCTGAAACCATTATTTTTTATCACTGGACATAGAAATAAATATGAATGTACAAAATAACTTAGCAG
>JAGDQP010000618.1:129297-151659 GCA_022664845.1 Lepisma saccharinum | reverse complement strand
TACTAATAGTACTACAATGCTTTAAAACATTAAAGCTAAATACTTTTTCCTAACATTCCAAATTTAAATTTAAAAACATAAATTATTTATTTATTTCTGATTGTTCTTTTAACTTAAAATAGAAAAAATATACTTATTGCATTGTTATTAAATATAAAACTTCTGTTTTTATTACTTAGATCGCGGCACAATCACTTCCGGTGGCTTAAAATACCTAAAGCTCCTGTGCCTGGACCCAAGAAACACGTTTGCAAAATTTGATTGAAATCAATTTACGCATGTTGTTTTAAATCATGTTCAAACATACATTCTGTTTTATATAGGTAGATAGATTTCATTACTACAAGGAAAATATAATGGTACTAGATTCTGACTTCAATTTTTCTCTTGTAGAAGGTTCCTTTTTTTTTTAAACCCCGGACCCTCCAAAAAACTAAGATACAGTTTCCGCTTTTTCAGACAGTGAACGTTAAATATTTTAAATTCTTCTAAAATATTCACACTGAAAATTTGACGGTAGTCGTGTAGGACGTGTAGTATTAATGTAGTAAAAAACTTAGTACGGTAGTAAATTACAATAGCAAACTAGGCATGGAAAAATCTGTAAAATGAAGTAATAATCTCAAAATTAACAAATATGATCTTAAGACGTCTGTCATTCTGTATACTGCTAAAACATCTGATACGACCTCTGGTTTATCAATTTCTAATCTTCATTCATTAGGAAAATATTTATGTACATTTTACGCGAAACAGATTAATTAATTAAATTCAAAGAGTACACAACAAATTCTAATTTTACATCTATACTAGTTGAGCAACGATTTACAACTTTGTTATTATCTCGAAACAGTATTTACTAAGACATTTTAGATAACTTACGGGCGGTCAGGATTCAAATCCCGGCCAGGACACTGGAGACGACATTTTTTTTTTTGTAATGTTCCCATGCCTCGCGCTCTGAGGTGCACACAGCCTCCTATCAAATTGCATACCAGAGTGTCCTTGGTACTCCTGAACATCTTGGGAAGGTAAAGGCGGTCGAGTGTGGGTCTGACCACCCCACCTCACTTCGTACCCTAGGTCGAGAATATGTGGGGCGCCCCACATCCTGCATGCGCCTTTCACGGTGCGTGCGTACCGCACAGGGGATGCTTTACCTTATGATTTGGCATACTCAGGTCGTGTCAATTAACGAACATCCTATAGCAATCCTGTATAATTACGTTAGAGAAACATATGTTTAATGTATCATAAAAATAGGAAGCGGCTAGAAACGACTTTTCATCATCACAGTTTGTTTTGTTACACCCTTTTTTGTTGAAAGAAAGTCTTTAATTGGTTCGTTTTATGAAAATATTCATATAATAATGTCTTAAAGCCAATATCAAAACGTAATCAAAGCTACAACTAAATACAGGATGATACAAAACGTCCAGTACAGCATCGTAGTTCATAAACCGGCAAGGAAATTAAGTACGAGTGTGGAATGGCTGGGAGGAACTATATTGTGCAGTAAATTATCAAGGTGTCCGGCATCTTGAAATCTCCCATAATTTATGGAGGTCAATCTTGTCAAATGGCAAGATCATAATGTGATGTTAATTTAATGGTCCTGCAATGTGCAGTACTGGAGTTCGTTACTCCATGAACCTAAATAAAAACAGTTATATTTCTCCTCCCAGTATTTTTATTTAATAATCCTTTTAACATCATTAGTTATTTTTAAGAGTATGCTAGCACGCCCGACACCTACGCTGGGTGGAACTTAGAACACTACTCTCGGTTCAAGGGTATTGTACAAGGTATATCGCCTGAATTCACTCAAAAGACCCAGAAGATACCTAAATCTCTGAGATGATGCAGAAGGATTCTTCAAGTGGTAGAGCGTTGGAATACCATTCGGGAGGACGTGGGTTCGATCTCAGCGGCCGACCATCCTGACTGAGGTTTTTCCAGGGTTTTTCCTCAGTCACACCAGGTACATGCCGGGATGGCACCTTCAACATAGGCTCTGGCCGAGACCTTTCCAAATCCTTTCCCCTCCCCTAACCCACCCTAAACCTTAGATGTATAAAGGCCATAAATAAATTTCAAATTCGAAAATTAATATGAACATGCTGTGAAGTACTTAAACAATATAAGTGTTTAGCAGCGAGCGTTCAATTTGGATTATCTATGTGTCGTTGCTAATGTCTCGCACAGATCTGTCGAACGACACCTCAACCACCTTCGTAGCGCTAGTAGTTCCTGAGTTGAAAGTTGTCGACAAACAGACGGGCATAGCGGGAATATATAGCTTCCCAGACTTAGCTGCTGAAAAACTTAAAACGGATCAAGTAAATCTTAATTTCTGAAATTGAATACTGTCCCTACAGCGTTACACTACTTTCCCATTTCGTTGCTAAATAGTTGACATCATATTAATGAGCTGGCACAGAATAATTAATTCATATCTTTCGTTCGTAAGTTGTTGTATTGCGAAAAATTTCAACAAGAATCAGACATTTGGTATATGGCATCAAGGACGTATGCAGAAAAGGAATCCTGGGGTCCGGACCTCAGGCCTGAAATTAAGAGTTTTTCATTTTACGTAAATTTCACACCCAGACAGACCTCATACCCCCCCTTCCCCGGAAACCAAATTCTAGATATGTGCCTCATGGCAAACCAACAATAACCATCTCTATGCCTCCAGTAAAATTGTGGTATGTCTATCGCTCCTCCCCAAAGATCATTGTTCAGAAAGAATTTGTGAACCATTTCCTCCTCTTTAAGATCGTGGAATTTTGATGGGGTAATTAAAAAAGGTTTTGTAAAAGAAACTGATCCAAATTCTGACTAGAGCTTTCAAATCACAAGGCTTACTGCTAATGTTCATCTACCTTTCTTGCTGCACAATATAAGCTATCTCGTCTTTGTAGGAGAACTGTAAATAAATTAGCAAGTTTTCCTGTATTTGTAAACAGAACCACGTCGATTGCTATTAGTATCCAACACGCACATAACAGTTGTTAAAAAGAATATTAACACTAAGGGCTAGTTTTTCATTGTCCAGTTATCTTTCCAGTTAACTAACTGGTAGTTAAAGTTAACCTGAACTCTAACTTTAATATCCGTTTTTCATTTGCTTTTTAACTGGTGGTTACTTAACTTTTGGTTAGTGGGAACAGTGCGACGGTTGGCAATGGATTTCTACTATTTCGCCATCTAGGGAGTTGTTCAGGATTTATGAAAACAGTAGAATAGCACAGTAAGTTTTAAACAAAATACGCATCAAATTCGCTAGTTTCTGAAGTAAGAAATATGAATGTTTGATTGCATTAAGAGATTTGTGGAATAAAGAAATAATGTAGTAAACACACATATGTAAAGAGTTGAGTTACTATCTAAAAAAATACGTATATGTGACGCCGACCTGGTAGCCGTGTGGGTTGGGGGGCTACGTAAGCGACTCGAAGGTCCCGGATTCGAATCCCGGCTGGTTTATGAATCTGAATGTTAATTAGCATCGCATTCATAATCGTGACGGACCGAATTCAGTTACTAAAAATCGCCCATACAAAATTAAGTTTACAAAGTTTATTTTTTTACGTAGGCGTGACGGTTTTAGATCGCTCGCCCGCATATCCTTATACACTCTGGGAAAATAGATAAACTCCAAGTTATGGCCGCAGCTTCCGTGCTATATGTAAGGTTCTATATGCTTTATTTCCTTGTAAACAATTACCACACATACTTCTATAAACACCTACTGGACACCCAGCTTCCAAAAAGTGCTACGAAAAGCTATATGCCATTATCATTTCATTAATATGAAGTTCATCAACATATAATAAGCATAGCCCCGTGAGCAGTTATGGCGAAAATTCGTCTTATGAATTACACGTATTTTGCCACAAGAAACACGGACAGTATCTCGGGCCAGTCAAGAGGTGTTAGTTGAAGTCCAGTTCGATGCTTTTTATTATACACGATGTACATGGGGTTTTAAAAAAAAGCATGTATTAACCCCCAACGCGGAAGAAACTAAATAGTCCCTAGCACCTTTCCCTGTTTCTCTCTCATTTTACACCTTCATTTCAAAACTTACATTTAGGATTTGAACACCTCTAGGTACGTTAGGAATGTTACATTTCTCGTGTAAATTTTACGTTTTTTGCGTCCCATAAAGTAAAGTAAAGCGGAACTTAACAGGTAGTTCGAAAAACATGAGCGCGATTTTAAGCAATGACAAGCAAGAAATACAGTAATTAAAATTAATAATTTTTTCATGAAAGAGTTCATAGGCAGAGATCAAATTTCTTCTGTTTTTGGATGCGCTGTATTTCGCTCGGTTGCAACTAACAAAGTAATTAAGATTTTCAGTTTGGGAGGGTATAGTCAAAATTAGAGCTTGTAAACAGAGTTTTGCAGTTTTGTTCCTATTTATTTTTAATTGTAAAAAAATTAAGGTTGTACTCAAGAATTTTCGGGGGTTACACATTTTGTGGTCTAACAGAATCTCTGTATTTATATACTTCACAGTAATTATAAAAAAAAACACAACAGGTAGTCAGCGAAGTTCATGTACTTCATGAAATTGAATATGAATGTTTAAACTTTTTTTTGTTACCCGCAACTAGTACTCTAAGGAAAAAGGGATATGGTAAGGTGAAAAGTAGGGTAATGTTTAATAATTTTATTAATGTTTTTCATTATCATTTTATGAATATTATGTTTGCTTCATAATCATATGGATAAACTTCACTTTTGGAACCCCTGCGTCCGCCAGCTACTGATCAATATGTACGTTCTACACTACTCATTCCCTTGTAAATAATTCACGAAGTGGGGTAAAGGGATATTTAATCATCTTGTTTCAATTAGCTTTATTATTTGCTGGGTAAACTTTACTTAATGACCCACAAAAAGATGTAAAATTTGCAGTACAAATGTAAGATTTCCAAAATGATGTTAAAAAGTTGGGTAGAAGAACTGTGATGTTCTCTTTATGTGTTCTAATACAATTCTATGATCCTCTTCATCGGAAGAGGATGAATCTGAAATCATATTCAACATCTTTCACAGGTGGCAATTGCCAAACTTTTTTAAAACCTCCAGTTAGCGCGTTAACTGGAGGTAGAAGTACGGGTTAATTTAACTACCAATTTGCTCAGTTTAACTGTTGGTTATGCATTAACTAGACATTGAAAAACGGGTAAACCACCAGTTAGAGTTTAACTGTTAGTTACTAGCTAACCTGTACTTTAACCAGACAATGAAAAACTAGCCCTAATCCCATAAAACAGTTTTTATTTTTAAAAAAAAAGAAGAAGAAGAAAGGCAACCTTTAAAGGTCCTGAGCTTTAGGAAACATAAAGAGACACCGAGATATTGAAGCAGCATTGTCAAGTTATATAGTTTACCACTACACCCAGCGGTGGATCTCACTTGGCGATTAAAATAGTAAATACGGCGGAAGTCGAAGATCGTCTCGCGCTAGGAATTTGAGAGAGGAAAATGTAAAGATACATGACCATGGGCGCCAATTTCTCTGTAAGTTTGGGGGACCCATTCAGATTTTTTATTTTTGTTTCCAGGTGAGGGTCTAAGAAGGCACATATGATACAAATCCAATTCAGATTTTTCGAAATATTGTATATTCATAAAAAACACATATAATAGTATACATAGTCATTATGAAGGTTTCCTCAGGCCCAGCTATTACAGAATTTAACTATGTTTGTATAACGTTAAAAAAATCACTAAAGCATATTATGTTCTAACTAATAAGAACAAAGTTTCTGCTGTTACTAGAAAATAAACTTAGGAAATAACAGAAACTGGTGTTAGTCTATGGAGTGGAGTTATTCAGCTTTTCCAAATGTGGCTCTCTTTCTGTCCGGCTCACCCTTCCGCCGCGCTACTGTTTTATTGGACAAATATTGTTTTTCCTCTTTTAATTCTCGGTTCTCGATCTCGACAGGCATGGTTCAAGAAGCTTCTGTCTCACCTACAGTGAGAAAAAATATTTGGACAAGTTTAACAAAGAGGAAAAACAGACTTATCACACGCAAAAGGTGGCCCATTTCGAAATCCCTTGTCTGTTTATGATAATTTGGGTATGGTATATAAATAGCTAGTACTCGATACATCTGCAAGGTAACAGGCAACGAAAGAGTGATAACTACATAAATTCATGGCAAAAAATGTATTTGGACAACCCCCATACCACTCTCAAAATAAATATTCTAGGAATTCTTTTGTGCACAATAGCACTGCGTGGTGTATTGAAGCAATCCACACCGTGTCAGGCATAAAGAAGCCGCATGGGGAACAAAGTGAGTTGAACAACATTGGAACTGCCCGCTTTAATTTCAAATTACATGCTGAAGGTAAAAGGTACTTCAACTTTGGGGGGCCAGCCCCCCCCCCCCCTGGGATCGGCGCCCTTGGCTTGCCTGACACCGTGTGGATTGCTTCAATACACTAAGTAGAATGCTCTTGTACACAAAAGGATACCTAGAACATTTATTTCGGGAGTAGTATTGGGTTGTCCAAATACTGTTTTTTGCGATGAATGTACGTAGTCGTCACTCTTTCTTTGCCTGTTACCTTCCAGGTGTATCGAGTGGTAGTTATTTCTGAAGTATTCTAACTAAGGTATCCAAATTATTATAAAAGGGCAAGAGATTTCGAAATGGTCCATGTTTTACGTGTGATAGTCTTATTTCGTCTTTGTCGAACTTGTCCAAATACTTTTTTTTTTGCTGTATATAGTTTCCCTATCTATAAGTTGTATTAGAAACTCAAAATCACGGTATTAACGGCAAACAATAATTGCATGCAAACAGCAGTTTGAAGGATATATTTTCAAGTGCAAGTCTACTCCTACTTTTGTGTGAGTTCTTCTTGTCGCTTATTTTTCTTGTATACATTTCTTTTTTCTTAAATTATGTTTATATATGACAAAAGCACGATGAATGATCCTTAACCCTCAGAACGCCAAGATAATTTCATCTCACGGAACGTCAAGATAAGTCATTTTCGACGCCTATATATTTATCGTATGAAATAAAGTACTTGTTCAAAATCAAGGTATTTTAGAGTATGTGTGTATCCACTGTATAGTATTTATTGAATTCTATTGTATTTATTTATTGTATTTTATTTTTTCAAGTAGATACTACAAAATAATGAAACACAGAAAAAACTAATACATCATATTATTAACCTTGCAACCATTTTCATGGCTGCACAAAAATAAAGGTACCATCAGTCTCTTACTTATTTACACATATAAAGTACGACACATAAAACTACCTTACTACTAAAAACTACCTAAAACAACCTTAAAACTACTAAAGTACGAATCAAACCACCTTCCTCTTTCACTCTCACATGTAAAGCACACCGCACCTGTTGTATTCTGATTCTTGCAAATGAAGAGATTACATTGCTAACAGTATGCGGAGTACACAGAATTTCACTCTTCCAATTATTGACTAATGGACAAAAATTATATTTTGACTGTATGGATCATTTTTGACCCGATTTTCCCGATCTTGGCTTTCCGAGGGATAAACGACAGAAAATACGTTGTCATTTTTTCTTTCATTCTTTCTTTTCTTTTTTTTTTACTAAATGGTCTTTATCGATGTTATGCACGAAACTCCAGAAACAACACAAGCGATGCACGAATTAACTCCTATAGCCAGTCCAGCGGGTATTATACGTGATGTAATTTATATAAGTACTGTAGCACACAAGTTTCAGGGACGAATTTTTCAATGAAATAGATTTGCCAAAGGGAGATAAGATTAGTAGAAAGGGAAAACGAATGACCATGTACTGTAGAAATAGGAGAAACGACTTCACTTTATTATTTGGGCCCCCCTAACGGGTGGCCCACTTCGACTTTGGGAAGGCCAGGGCCCCCAAAGCCCCCCCGGGATCGGCGCCCTTGTACATGACCGCACCTAACCTTACCTAACCTCCACTTTCCCATGGTCACTAATGTACGAAAAATAAAAAAAAGCAATTATTAATAATAAATACGAGCATATGAAAATATATTTCGAAATAAAAAAAAAGAAAAAGTGCAGACCCAAGATGAGTTTGAACCCGGGACCTTTCACTCAAGAAGCGAATGTCTTGACCACTCGGCCACGAAGGGGAGTTAGGAAATCTCGGTTTCGTCGTTGTATTTACAGTGGCTAGCGTCAGAGTCTGTCCGTATGACGTCGTAGGTGACGACGACTTCCGTCGTGTTTACTATCTTAATCCTCACTAGTGGATCTCGGCTCTGACCCGACCTCTCCCTATCAAGCCAAACGGTTGAGTCAAGTGTGTTTTTATTCACTGGATTTAAATCCTCAATAAATAAGGTACAAAAAAAGGTTACGCTATCCCTCTACGGTACGATACGCGATGTGGAGGTAGCGATCCACATATTCTCGACCTACGGTAGGAAGTGAGATGGGGTGGTCAGTCCCACGCTCGACCGCCTTTACCTTCCCAAGTTGCCCAGGAGTACAAGGACACTTTGGTATGCAATTTGATACAAGCCTGAGTGCACCTCAGAGCGCTGAGCACGGAAACACTGCGAGAAGTGTCCAGCGTCTTGTCCTGGATTTGAACTCGGAACGCCCAATTTGTAGTCAAACGCGCTACCGCCTGAGCCATGGCGACTCCCAATAAATCACTGGTTTTCAGCAGATCTTGCATCAACAGACTACTGTCTTTTTCGCAGTCTGCAAAACCACCTTTCCAGAAAAACACTGCTAAATGAGGATAACGTGCGACGAAGTTATTTGCCTCCAAAACCAGTGAATTCTTTCAGCTGGGGATTCAACAACTGGTTGACAGGTGGTAGTGTTGGAGAATATTTTCCTGATTAACGGTAGCACAAGGGGGTGTATGGCGCGAGTTGCGCCACTTAGAAAAAATTGGGAGGTTATTCTACGCTACTGTCAAACTAGCAGTTTTACTGTCGTCTGTCGGAATAGCATTAAAACGCGATTTTGAGAAGCTAATTTTCAAAAATTTCCCGGGGTGAGCCCCCGTACCCCCTGCTTGGATACTCGATGAATGAGGTACTGCGCAAGTAGCCACCTGAAGTTAGTTACAAATATAAAAATTATGTTTTAAAAAACAAAAACATTGAAGTATACACTTCAAATAGTTTCGCAGTTTACTCTATTACCAACTTCTTTGTTCAATGAAAAGCGCTACAATCCCAGCAAAAACTCTGGGAACATTACGTCGATTCCTGTCTGGGACAAAAATATAAACCTTCTCGCAGGAACTTGCGAACTCGCCCTAAAATTATAGTGAAATTTTAACATTTGTAAACACAAAAATAGCTAAGAACCCTTGAGGGTTGCTCAACTCCTTATTAAACAAATTACTCACTTACTAACTCTATGGCTCACGGAACGCAGAAGTAGATCGCCGCAGTAACAAGCGTTTGTCATAGAATTCTATTCTGGACAAGATCAAGCCAGAACTTATAAAATAAATATTGTTCAAAAAGATTTTTTTCACCCTGCCTGAAACAAATAGTAAACGGTGAAGAGAAAAAGACAACCTGAAAGGACCTGCCGCTTAGGCGAAACACTAATACTAGACAAAAAAGATATCAGGTTTACCCCTTCCTATACCACTTCTGTGGTTATCCTCAGCACAAAATGATACAAGCACAATCTATTCCATTGAATCTTAAGAATTCATGCATTATTCGTGGAATATTCCCGAATACTTCTGTGTTAGAGACAAAACACAAATGAACAACAATTACAAGGAATATAACAAACCCACTCTGTTAGGATACTTTAAGCGTAGGTTTTGTGTCCCTGAGCATACTAAACACCATGTTGGTCTTTTTCCAGAATTGAACTTCTAAAAAATGTATTTAAAAAAGGGGCCCACTATCACACATGTCAAACTTATTACAAAAAAATACATATTACAAAAAGAGCACATATTATTAGCCACTACTGTGGACTACGCTGCTGCTTAATTACACTCACTCAAATACTAATGGTGCATAGTTAACAAACATAAAACCGAGTCCAAACCAAAAAATAAAATGCAACTACAAAATACTGCAAGCCACATTGATTCAAGATACTAGGTGCGCACCTGGAAAGATTATCAAATGATGAAACCGAATATATTTTTCGGGAGATGAAAATGTCCAGTAGCAAATTTGTGTATGAAACACATATATACTACACTCTCTAAAAATTATTTAAGCCCCTTAGGAATGACTACCAAGCTAGTACAACATTTGTGATGTACATAAAGCTTCAAACACTCTAAGCTAAACATAGCAGCATAATATTGCTGCAAAAAACAAACAGATTTCACCAAACAAACAGCTTAGTACCCAAAACTTAAAAAAATATTTATTACAAAAAATGAAACAAGGGAAATGCCCTAAACTTTTACCTACAAACACGGAGAAAAAATATACTCTCATAATGAAATCTCTGTAAGGAAACTCAGTCAATCCACATACATAACGGCGAAGTTCGTTTAAGAGGACATAATACTCACATATTAATTCAGAAACATTCGGAAAGATCCAAATAACAAAGATATGAAAGAAAAACTTCTCTCGATCAATTGACATAATATTCTACCTTTTTGAGAGACAGGTGAACAAACGCCACACTTCGAAATCCAAAATAAAGTGCCTGGAAGCACCTAAACCTAAAAAAATAACATATAAAAGCTAGCAGCTACGAGCTACTAGGGGTTGAGAACTACTCATGAAACCTGGATCCCTTTTCAGCTTGATAAGTTACATAAATGGCTCCCACTGAATATACCACACATATCAGCCCAAATATTAGACTTTCTGGCCCCTACGCACAAGTTAACGGAAGTGCCTATTGAATTCCAAGGCTTCGGGCTTCGATCCCTAATGATCATAAAATAATAAGAACCCAAACTGTATATGCGGACTGCGGTGGCTCCGAGGTTCTGGGCTTTAAACCCCGTTGCAAGAATTATATCATTTCAGTAAAGGTATAGCTAAACTTAAAATATTTTATTTAGATATCCCTATTGTTTTCTCATTTCACAGGTACATAATAGCTATAAGGTGGGTTGTGCTAAGGTATCGTAATAGTTACTGTAGTAATTCGACAGTCTTCGATAGATCCAAGATCCAGCTGTGTAATTTTAAGAGAACAGTATTAAATTTATTTTTCCGTTGTTTCTTAATTTAAAATTTTGAAGTCTCAAGTTATTCTAAAATAATATGAAATTTAGCAATTGTCATTTTTTTTTACAATTTAACCTTTTTTATAAACATGTTTTCGTACAAAATAAATTTTCACAGCCTTAAGCTGTTCTATTTTGTAGTATTGTACTAAAATTTTAAAAAAGTTTCCCTAAATAAGCACAATACTTTGCTTATGATTTTAGTCTGAGTAGCATTAAAACACCATTTTGAGAAACTCATTTTCAAAAATTTTCCGCTGCAGGTTCTGAAACCTGTTCACCTGAGAGGTATCCGCTGGTTGGACATTGTATCAAATTTAAGTTCTGGGTAATAGTCTTAAGGGGGGAAAAGATTGTTGGTTTTGGGGGGAACGCGCCATCAGCTTTCGGGGGGATGGGCACCCCTGAACGGTAGTGTTCAGGTAACTTATCGTTCTTTTTCTCACGTTGCAAAAATACATTACTTATAGTATAAGCTGATATGAAGTATATTTAATATCAGATTCATAATAAATGGCCGATGGAAAACTTTTGAACGTCACAAAGATCTACAATACGCTAATGCTGATCTAATATAGTGTGGAAAGCAGAATGCATGGAATATTTATTTTAAATCTCTATCGAATAGAGACTTGATTTATTATGTTGTACTATATATCGAACTTAGAAAGTGTATGCATTGGCCAATTTTTGAACTTAAGTATACATTTAGTTCAAAATTTCCCCCCTGGTTGACATTCATTATTTCTGTCTCCTTAAATTTTAGAAAGGTCGTCAGAACAGTTGTAACTAATTTCTTTTGTCATTTGATGTTTACGTAAATATTTTAACTATTATTAATCGTAATACAGCGTATTATTTCATCACTCGTTGCTGTAATAAGGGGTCGTTCGAGTATTACTTCAGCACCTTTTTAATCGCTTTAGATCCGCTCCCCACTTGTAAGCGAAATTGAACATTATGTCCTATCTCTAACACATGGAAGATCAGCAAAAATAAACAAACCTCTCGGTGCTAACGCAATACGGAATGGCCCCTAATTATACACGAAAGACCACCACACTAACGAAAGCCAAGCGTTCCGTCTCGTGAAAATTTCCATTTCGAGCCCTGATTATAACACAGTACGTACATAAATCAAGAATTCAGACAAAAAAAAAAGAGACGAGAGTCGTACAGTGACAACAAGCGTAGAAAGGTGAGCTAGAACTGAAAATTTGATCCATATTGTTTTAAACTGGAAGTGGACGATTGAGCTTAAATTTTTGCTGTGGGCGTCTATCTTTTGACTGTAACCGATTACTCCAGTATCGTTACGTAGAGCTGAATGCCTCCCTCTTATCTATTTACTTCACATTCTCAATACAAAGTGGCCAGGGAAAAGAACTGCTGAAAAAAGAAATGTTAATGAGAAATGTTCATTTACTTTTGACCGTATAATATTTCTAGACCATTAGAATCGACTAATTTCGTTAAAAGAAATGTACGAACGTTACATAACTTCTACATACATAAAGAGGATTTGTCGAGCATTCCTAGGACGAGAGATGTCCTTCATCACAAAAAAGTATTCAAACACAATGAATGTAACATATACTACTAAGATCGGAAATCAGGAGCAAGATTATGGCAGATCAGAGTTACAGCAATATGACATTAAATAGTAGAAGATTAAGTTTTAATTGAACCCTTCCTCCACCAATACATACATACATTAGTAGACAAAATATACACTAGCCACTCCTACTGTTTGCTTCATGGAATCATTGAGCTGCAGAAAGTATTCTATGAAACTCTCTGATACTCAGAAAGAAACATGGAGGGGCTGATCTTTCATATGTAAATCTTGTATATCAGCCAAGATGGCAGGCACTTGGAACACAGGTGGCAAGCAGCATGGCTTGGCTCGTAGACCAGCGCTCTCTGGTGGTGATTGTTTTCACCTCTTCTTAAATTAATTTGGCACTTGGAAGAAGGATGTGGACAAGAGGGTGGGAACATCGAACATGTTTATGGACAAAAGTGCTTTTCTTTTTTTTCAAACAGTGGCACTTAGAACGTTTGGCATTTCCATCCATTCTTCAATTATCTATGTGTATTAGCTTTGTCAATATTCACTTCATACAGGCAATCTTGATTGTATACGAATTTTTTGCATGGAAGAATGTCTTTACGAAAAAGTAGGAGTCACAATCATTTTTCCCGTATGTAAACATCATTCAATTGTTTAGAACGATCATGAATTATTGTAAAACTACAATAATTCTTTTTTTAAATTTAATTGTTAACTTAAGTTTTATACAATCGAGTCGTATCTATGTGTTTAGTTTGGACAAAAAAAAAGGGATCAAGATTCAGATTACAATACATTTAAAATGCTAATATCATTTAAAATTAGGTGCTAATATCAGAACATTTGATGTGGTATAATAAAATAAAGAATATATTACTACTATTGATTTTGATTACTTTTATTGGCTGAGAGCAGTTTTGTGCTATGGAAACCAAAAAGACAGTGTCAGACCCTAAAACTGAAAGTGAAGAAGACAAGAAGACGACAGGAGTACCATTATATCAAATTGGCTGCTATTATCATCCGGAAGCTCTACTGGTTGACGATTGCCGTACGGGAGACTTAGTATGTGAAGAATGTGGACTTGTTGTAGGAGATCGAGTGACTCCATATGTTGGTGCCGTATGGCAAATGTGTAGTAGTCAGCAGAGACATAACAATAGTTTGTCAGAAGAGGAACATCCGGAAACATCTGATGTAGCACGTGCAAGTAATCTTGGACTGGAGGAGGGTTCTTCAATGGTGGATCAATCAGGTAAAAAGAAGAACCGCCCAATCAAATCAAACATTAGGTTGAAAACGAAACGGTTGGAAGAGATCTCGGATATGGCCGATCGGATTAGTTTGCCAGAATCTGTTGTCGAGCGTGCCAAGAATTTGTTCCTTGAAGTCAGTCGAAAGGACGAAACGATACTCAGTGGCAGAAGAGCCTTCGCGCCTGCTTGCTTATATGTTGCATGCCGCCTGGAAGGAGTACCCAGAACACTTAAGGAAATATGTGCCATTAGTGATAGATGTAAGAAGCAGGTACAACGATGTTTTCAAGCAGTCACCAGTATGTTGAACATAAAGTTGGAAATTATAACCACTGATGACTTTATGAATCGTTTTTGCTCCAAATTAGGAATGTCGGAAAAAGGGCAGAATACTGCTATCTATATTGCAAGGAAAGCTGTAGAATTAACTATTGTTCTGGGACGATCACCAATATCAGTGGCTACAGCCGCTATTTACATAGCATCAGAGCTTTGCAAATTTCACTTACTTGTGAAAACCCTTCTGAGTGTAACAGGCTGCTCTTCTGAAGCCTACAGGCAATCGTATAAACTCATGAAGTCTCACTTAAAACAACTGACTCCACCAGATTTGCAATAACACCCACAACCTTTGGACTTTTCGCTGCCAGCATCTGGTCGGCCAATATCAATAATATAAGAAATGTTTTTACATTCACGAAACTTCTTCCCTTTTAACTGTATGAGCATATCTAAATTTAAAATATGCATCACGTTAACTCATACTATTTGACAGTGAAATGAGAAAAATAGTATTTGTACACTATATGTCAGTACTCCATTTGCATCATTCTTATCAATATATACAGTAAGTTATATAATATTTTAGTGTTTTTGTATAGCTTCAAATCAGGTAAAATTGCAAAAAAATAAAGGTAAAAATCAGCCCTTCTATACAAGTGCAAATATATGAACGATGAAAAATGATTTATACATAAGCAAAGCAGCAACACTGAAATCAAGACACAGTCATTTTCTTAGTGACACACGACCAGTACATCAGATAGGTTTTCAGGAATATAAGACAAGACTTTGTGGTTACTATGATTCAGTGCAAATAGGGAAAAAAAATACAAGTTCTCATACACAGCTCGAAACTCAAGTATTCACATACACGATATCCGTAGTTCTAAGAAATTCCTTGACTCTTAAGCCCAAATCTAAAATGACAATATCACCTCTTCTTGAGAAAGGAAGAAACACCTCCGGTTTTTATGCATTCCTTTCTCTGACTCAATGAAGGTGAAAGGAGACTGAAGCAATCCAAAATTATAAAAAGGCATTTCACCTTGATTTAGTATGCCAGTCATATCTGAGTTCTTGATCAGAAAACTTGCTAGTCTTCGTTTAATTTGTGTAAAAGTGAACTTGGTCAGTTTTATCAAGAATGATTAACTTAACATCTTTACGAACTCTAATTAAACTTGAACATTAGTTAGTGTCTAATGATTTTAGTAATTCCAACGAACTTCTTTGTGAATCTCCGAAAAGCATGAAGAAGAAGAAGTGGGATAGAAACTCTTATCAGGGTTCCCACTCATTTGCCAAGATCAAATTCCCTGACTTTTCCAGGTCACTACTCAGAAATTTTCAGGTATCCTATTTTGTATATATATCATAATTCCATGGGAAAATAAAGATTATAGTTGCATAAAAATAAAGATACATGAAAATATTTCACTGTACTCTTTTCTTAAATTGCTTCTTGGTTTTCACTCCAAGTAATTTCAAAAATTAGCATCCAAGTAATTTCAAAAACGATCTAACATTAAATGCCTGCTGTAGCTAAACAAACTTCAAACAATAAGCTCTCAAATTCCCTGACTTTTCCAGGTTTTCAGACATTTTAGTGAAATTCTCTGACTTTTCCAGGACATTTTAATGCTAAGCTGGATTCCCTGACTATTCCAGGTTTTCCAGGTGAGTGGGAACCCTGTCTTATTTAAGGTACTATGGCAACGCTCGCCCAGCGCTAGTAGACACCACAGTGTTAACCAAAGACTTCACAGTGCAAATCTAATAGGTACGTGTAGAAAGGACTTATTTAATATAAAATGCTCAAATAACTCTATTTCCAGTTGGAAAAGGATAGATCGTCCCCTACAAAAGTAAAATGTCAAATAAATAGTAAAATACAGTTTCTATCTAATCAATGAATATTATCAGTCTATATATTCCCTAGTTGTTAAGATTCATAGGTTAGTTTGTTGTTAATCATCTTGATGCAAAAGTAAGTATATCAATGTGTTTGCATAGTGTACGACAAGTGCATTTACTGTCTGCTGTCTGATTTATAACAAATGTGTACCAATTACCTACGCCTTCTGACGACACAAATGACGTAAGAAAACGAGTAATAAATAACATATAAGTTAAATTATGATAAAAATTGAGGAATTCACTTACAGCTTATTTGTTCCATAGGACAACTAACACACACACACGATCAAAATAATATACACATTAGAGCCGGTGGGTTGAATGTGTGAGGATGCACGGTGAATCTGTTTGATTACAAGGTTAGATGCGTAGTCATGGTTGACTAGAGCCTCGTGGAGGCGTTGGTTGTAAGTTTCAGTAGCAGAGGTGGTGGAATTCAGGACAAGGGAGAAGGAGCCGCTCTCCGGCTCTAATCACCCAGTTCCGTTCTAAACTAACCAAGGTCAAACAAATCCTACATTCTCATTTGCACATTCTCCAATCTGACCCAGACACAAGATCAGTATTCCCCACAAAACCGAGATTTGTTTTTCAGCACCCCATAATCATAGAAACATCTTGATCAGTACGAATCCTTCCTCGCCACCACCTCAAAGCGGCGCCCATATATGCAAGAGACCCAGATGTAGGACGCTCCATTTTCAACACTTCTTCCACAGTCAGTATCAATACTGTTAGTGGCCGGTAAACCCTAAATCCCAAGGGAACATGCCACACCTCTAATGTAATATACATCCTAACCTGCAAGTTCTGTGATGCCCTTTATGTAGGCGAGACAGGTGGTGCTCTTAAATTTCGTATTAACGATCATTGCCACTTCTGCTTTATCAACAAACTTGATGCCCGAGTCTCATAACACCAATTCTGACCTATCTTTCCTGGTTGCCATAATCCACATTTTACCCCCTACGACCAGCACCTCCACATGCCGTCTGTGGGAGGGCGCCTTTATTCATGGTTTGAGTGCGAAAATGAATCCTAGCCTTAGCCTTCAATAAATCTCAAACTCCCGTTTCTTTTCCTCCCACAATTCTACCCCGAACTTACACACTGTACAATTTAATATCAACTATTCCACGCGCTATATAGCAGTCAGTTGTTCTCCAAACTTGATGCGCCGTCCACTACGTAGTGCCACTGTCGTTTTCGTCTTTTGTTCGGTCTACATGTGTGCGTCTCTTCCTCTACAAGCAAGAATAAGGTCGTATATACTGAAATATCGCGAAAAACTATGCAAATATTATTTTGATCGTGTGTGTTTTAGTTCTCCTATGGAACAAATAAGCTGTAATGAATTCCTTAATTTTTATCATAATTTGCATTAAATTGCCCTTCCATCTACACAAAATTAAAGCTTTTACGTTTCGAAAAAGCGTTTTCACACGGTAGGAGAGAAAATGGACAGACCAGACAGAAGAGGGACTTGTGTTGAGGAAACGCCATTTTGCCAACTGGTGCTGGGTAACAGTGTGGCCAGGTTATGGAAGCGGAAAATGACTAGATAGGTTGGAGAAAACACCAAATGGAGAAGACAGTCTGAAGGTAAGGGGACTTCTGAAGGAGTAAGAGGGTAAAGAATAAGAGGGAAGGGGAAAATAGTAATAATAAAAAGTATATAAAAATATAATGATGATGAGGGAGAGCAAAGGAACAAAACTGAAATATAGAATAAAAGTGCAACTAGAGACGGAACGAAGAAGACACTGCGCTGCATGGAGTTACAGGCAGTTGAGGTCGGGTTCATGGTTGGCGGAAAGGATAGACATGTACGTCTGCTCCCATCTCTTTTTAACTGTGGCAGGTGAGTCAGGGTTCAGGATTTTCAGGATGCTGACTCTAAAGGTTATGTGAAAAATGCAGCCGTGATAGGAAGTGTGTTCAAGTATGGGGAGGTGCAGAAGTTGTGATTTGGAGGAGTAGCGATGGTTGTTGATGTGGATTGTTACAGGAGTTTGGGTTTCGCTAACGCAGAAGACGGAACATAGGTTAGAGAGTGGGAGATAAATGAGGTTGGAAGATATGCAACTGCCAAAGTGTCGGAAAGAGTAGGCCTTGTGAGTGACAGGGTGTTCGAAGGTCAGACTGGGATCAAAAATAGGACAGGTTTTACAGCGGGGTCTGTTGTACTTGCCAGGTTTGGGGACAGGGGAGGGGATTGGGTCCAGTTCTGGTGAGAATCGTGTTGAGATTCTGAGGTCTGCGGTAGACTATTTTGCGGAACGACGGGAAAATTCTTTCAGTTTCAGGTGACGCAGTGAGTATGGAGTGTGCCAGTTTGAGGAGCTTTTCGAGGGCCTGAAGGCTGGGGTGGCACTGGATGAGAAGATTGGCAGCGGAGGGAGCTTCGCGGGGAGGTCGGTTGGAATTAAGGTGATTACAGGCACGGTCCCACATAAATAGTTTCTCCGTAATAGTAGTTTCTTGCATTTGAGACACTACAACAGGGCACTTGTGACTAGCGATAGGAAGAGCGCATTGTGAAAACACGAGTTAATCTTGCGTGCAATAAAAACATTCCTTTCGGTAGGCTTACAAATTTCGCCTTATATGAGAGCTATCGAGAAACTATTTATTGATTTGTAGATTATTCATCAAGAGCTGTTCAAAGATACCCCACAAGACGTATATATATATATATATATATACTGTTTAGGCTGAGTATATATATATACTCGCTTTATTTCGCTGGGAGCGCTTTAACAAAACCCCCGTAGGGGTTCGCCCCCAACTTCAGTGTTTTTGAGAGGATGCGCCTCCTTTATATTAACCAAAATCTCCCTGCAGCACTACACCACCAAGGAAGACCATCTGCACCCTCCCAAGGGGGCTGCGCCCCCAAAGGGGAGGTTTGCCCTATTTATTGTAACCTACATACACCTTCATAGAAAATTTCATTTCTCTACCTTCAATGATTTGGAAATTTGGTTTTTGGGGCGGCCATTTTGGATCCAAGTTGACGACTTTTTGAACGTTTTCTTATATTGTCGTGACCTACTTGTGATGGTACATATTTAAGTAAAATTTCATTTATCCAGCTCAAACAGTGTGCAAAATGGGATTTTGGGCGGTCATTTTGGATCCAAGATGGCGACTATTCCCAAATGTTGTGATATTTCAGTAAACCTCTCGTCATAATGCACCTTTGTGCCAAATTTCGTATCTCTAGCTTAAAAGATATGGAAAATAGATTTCTTGCTTCCGCCATTTTTGGATCCAAGATGACGTCTTTGAACTCATTAGGTAACAATTTCGTAATCAAACCGTGATGTTGTATCTTTGTGCCAAATTTGATTTCAATAGCCCCAGCGGTTTAGGCTGTGTATTCTATACAACAATGTGTTCGGTGGCCATTTTGGATCCAAGATGGCGACCGATTTTTCTCATTAACGAGCTTAACCGAGCTATTAAGCCTAGAAACAACATATAAAAATTTGATTCAAATATCTTCAAAATTATGGCCGCTAGCGTGTTAATATATATATATATATATATATACTTTGATATCGTACCGATCTCAATAGGTAGATTTTTCTTCGAAATATACCTAAAAATACCGTACCTGACTTATCTAACTTCCATATGCGTTTGTTCACTAATCTTATTAAATTTCCTAATGCGTTTATATATATATATATATATCCGACGTTTCGATCCAGGGTTATTTGCATTAGCTTTCGAACATGCTATCAATGCGCTAAATGGCCAACTGGATGCAGTTGTTTGGAAGTATCATTTACTGTTAAGGAGTAATGCGCATGCGCGAGGAGGGCTCAGCTCCTCCTGTCGCTAGTCGCAAGTTATTATACTAATTATTATACTAATTCAGCATGAAACAATTACGCTTCCCCCTACCCACCGTACCCACCGCTTTCTACTTTCCTGATTAAATCGTGTTTTGATGAACTGTTTTTTCTCCACCAGTAAATCCAAGCTCCGATAATTACATAGAATAGTTTTACAACAATTATGGTAGAAACTAAACTACCTTCGTCCATATCTCTACTGCACACGTAACAGGATACAGGTAATTATGTTATTCTCAAATATTGTTTTAAATTTCTTTTTCACAGACGGGAATAACTAACTCGCATTTAGATACGTTTTCATGCACTGATATTTCTAACTGCTATTGTTAACAGATATTAACATATAGCAACTATTACTATCAGGGCTGGAATGGTAAGATTTTTGGGGGGTACACGCTGCTCAATAAAAATCCGGATTTGGGAACACGTTCCTTTATATTTATGCACTGAGGTGGGTACACGCTGTGATTTATACTATTAGGTGGGTACACGGCGTGTACCCGCGTATACCCTCCATTCCACCCCTGATTACTATCACTCTTACGGAATAAAAGCAGTTTTGCACATTTGTTGGGCGAAATTTCTGTTAGTGGATAGACGGGGGGGGGAATGAATTTATTACTTAGGCCCCCTACTTGTAACTTTCGAGTACATTGTGCATACATTTCTTGTAAATAACATTCATTTGAAGGTTTCTATTGCGTTTTTCTTCACTTTCTGGTCGATTTTTCCATTCTTACGTCTCAGCACTTAAAAATGTGCAGCCGTTTTTCCATACGTTTGAAGAAGGAAACAAATCCACCAACTTTTTTTAACTCTACAGGAAAAAATTGAATACTTGTAAACTGTCTGAGCAGTACGAAAGTATCAGAAGACCGTTTTGAATATTCAGTAGCAATATTATTTCCTTTCAATAAATAATAAACATATTATACAGTTTTTGTTAATTTCCCACAAAATAGCTTTTTGGATTTGTTTCCTTCTTCAAACGTACGATTCAATTAAAGCATATCGTACTGAACATTGAAGTACTGGGCTTCGGTCTGGAAAACTTACATTATTCTGTTCATCTGGACAGATTTAAATATTCGTTATAAGTAGGGATTTTGGGGGAAGGGTACGAAATTTGTCCTGAAAGTTAAATTTTACTTCTCTCCAAACGTGACAATCCAACAATCCGGGTTTGATTCCCGGTGGGAGAAGTTGAAACAATTTTACCTAGGGGGGGGGGTTCAAGGGTTTTTCGTTAGTCACGCCCGACAAATGCCTGGATGGTACCTACAAAATAGGCCCTGACCGAGTAGTTTCCAACATTCTCTCCCCCACCCTATCTGCGCCTGAGCCCAAGATGTCTGAAGGCCATAAAAACTTCAAATTCAACTCCGCACAAGATTCACACACATCCGAACCAAAAGAAAGAAAATCCTAGACGGTCGCAAAAACTTGTTTTTAAATGGTAATCCATTCTCTAATCCAGACCCTTTTGGGAGGATGAGTGGTAAGACTCCCTGCGTTGTAATCAATGGGTCTCGGTTTAGATTCCCGGTGGAGACACAGAAAGTTCAGAGCCCACGGTAAACTGTAGGTCCCTTCCTCATTACATATTCATCCGATGGAAAACAATGGCAAACCACCGTCGGTTCACGTGCCCAGGAACCTTCCTTAGGACACAACACACATCACCATCATCACATAAATAAATAATTAAAGTTGAGAGAATGATTAAAAATTGAATATTGGTCACCTTCACCCCATTCTGCGATAGTTTTTCCGGTGGCCGGAAACCGGTGCGATACATTATTAACATTAATTCCAGTTAACAGCCATAATGGCCAGGTACTGGCTCCACGCCAAACTTTTGCACCAAAAATCCCGCCACGCAATAACTGCCTGCCATAATACTCAATAAACATATTTTTTCTACTATGATTACCAATGTTTCCTCTTTCAACGTGTGTGCATCTATCTATGGCTAACACCTGTACGTGAATTTTAAACGCTTCCTCTACATACTAACGATGCAGACAATGGATATTGAATGTATGTGTTCAACACTGAATAACTGAGTTTCACACAATTTGAAACAGTCAATGAGAATGCAGCCTGCTTCTGAACATCGAAACGATTTAGTAGAAACATGAATTGCACGATCCACTCATCAGAAGCCTTATTTATTTACTTTCAAAACCCTAGTGGACAGAAACTGGTACCGTCACCCTAATATGAATTTATACATAACCACACTGGAGAAAAA